>JARDYJ010000001.1:166600746-166730746 GCA_029215755.1 Spea hammondii | reverse complement strand
AACAAGAACAATGTGTTAAGAACTCTGTACTTCTGTGTTGTTGCAGGGTTTGTTTGAACCGTATTTAAAGAGCTTCTATGTGAGGTCTACAGATCCAACTATGCTTAAAACGTTAAAGGTGAGTACAGTAAACCGCGTTATGTGCCTCCGGCCAAAGGACATAGCCTGTCATATATAGGGGGGGTGCGCTTCTCTCTAGATGACAATCAGGGGCGTAACTAGACGCCTCAGGGCCCGGGTGCGAGAATCTGTTAAGGGCCCCCCCCACCCCCTCACCCCCTCACCCCCCCCCAAAAAAACATGATTTTTACCCAACAATTATTTTTCAACTAATTCAACAAATTCAATTTACATATTGAATCATATCTGTAAAAAAATCAAAGAAAAAGGGTCGCATGTACAAAGGGCATAATCCAGGGGTGTCCAAGTTTTTTCTGCAGTGGGCCACTTCATCAGAATTGTATACGTGCGCGGGCCGCACTCATTTTTCACTGTGACAAAAAATATGGCCTTTAATAAAATATGCAGATTAAAATAAAGTAAAATGACACAAAACCTTTACTCTTCCTCTCACTGATTTCTGGGCCTTGAAAGTTTTGCGACTACAAATTCAGGATTCCCTAGATTTATTCTAGGGATGAACTAAAATGAAAATTCTGGACCAAAACATTCAGGGTTCACTTAGCCAAAACCGAAAATGACCCCCACCTTTAAAAATAATAATAAAAACTCACATGTTTAATAAAAGTAGGTAACACACAATTGGACAAAATTAGCAATATGACTTGGCATGATAGGAGTGTGATTGCTAACAGCAATCACACTCCTATCATACCCAGGCAACCAGTAAATGCTGGTACCTAGGCATGATGGGACTGTGCTCGCTGTGATTGCTGTTAGCAATCACACTCCTATCATGCCAAGTCAGCCAATACACGCTGGTACAGGATGGCTGTAAGTGATGTGCAGACCCCATACTGCTGGCAGCATCAATACACAAGGGGGGCAGCTAGCCAGGTTTCAGCATGTACTGGCTGACTTGGCATGATAGGAGTGTGATTGCTAACAGCAATCACAGTCCCATCATGCCTAGGTTCCAGCACTTACACATCCATGCTAACACACACACACTCATTTATTCATATAATCATTAATTCACAGATTCATTCCCTCAATCACACACACTCATTCAAACACCCTCCCCACCCCCTTACCTGCACTGCATCTCCCTTCGATGCCGCTCACAGACTTCAGCAGGGGGCGCGGCCTCCCTCTGCCTTCTCTGCTAAAGCACAGAGGAAGTAGGATGTCACGTGAACTCCGCTTCCTCTGTGCTGTCCAGAAGACCCTCCCACAAGTAAGTAGCAGGGCTTGAGGTGCGGCTCGTGTAAGATCGGTTGCCCTGGCTGCCGATCTTACGCGGGCCGCACCTCGAGGTCTCACGGGCCGCATTTGGCCCGCGGGCCGCATGTTCGACGCCCCTGCCATATTTTTAAAAAAAAGATTTCGGGCGGCCCCTTGGCTTGGGCCCCCCTGCCGCCGGGGCCCGGTCGCAGTCGCGACCCCTGCGACCCCGGTAGATCCGCCACTGCTGACAATACACTTACACCAGCCCCCCGTCTGTGTGTGCGGAGCAAATCATTGATTGAGGGAATACTTTTGAAATTTTAGTGGAAGGCTGAGCGATTTGTGTATTAGCCGGCCCTTATACTGTTCAGGTTTGAGGACTGGTGCCCGTGTGATCATTGGCCTGGAGATCTTAGTGCTGAGTGCTGTCCGACCCCACCGTAGGACGTTGTACCATTACATTTGTTCCTCACGCCTACCTGTTCTTCCAAATAATCTCTCCTGTTAAAAACTTGTCAAAAACAACCCTTATTTCTTCCAATCTGGGGGCCCGATTTTGCTTTTCATCCAGATTGTAGCACCGGAAAATGAAGAAAATTTGGGATTAGTTATTTTTGTCTTTGAGGTGCACCACGCTTTTTACATTAACTACTTTAGTGTAATATACCATATATATATATATAATAAACTATTATTAAATACAAATATTATAATGTGATAGAGTTCTAAGAATTGTATCCACTTATAAACCTCAAATTCTCTTTTGCAGCTGGAAATCTTGACTAATTTGGCAAACGAATCCAACATATCAACCCTTCTTCGCGAATTTCAGGTTTGTGCGTTACTTTTTCTTGAGAAGCTAGATGCAGGTGCTCTCTTTTAATTAGTCTGCCTACAACTTTTTCTTCTGTGAAATATATATTTTGAGTTACCGTGGAAAAATATATTGGGAAAACATTGCATTTTATGGATAAGCTATATGTTTAAGGCCTTTGCATTGACTTTTATGTTATGCTTCGAATTTTGATGTCTAATTTTCTTTCTCTTTTGAGGTTTCGGAGCTTTAACGTGACCCGCTTTTATGGTGTAAAATATATTGTGGGTCTTGGTTTTTATTTACAGGTTGTGTTTCCGTAAAACGCAAAGCTAGCTGGCGAAGATGAAAAGCCGTTCAAAAGCTGTAATGTAAAATGTACAATTGTGTTTGTTTTAGACCTACGTGAAAAGTCAGGACAAACACTTTGCGGCGGCCACCATTCAGGCTATCGGGAGATGCGCAACCAACATATCGGCGGTGACTGACACGTGTCTTAATGGCCTGGTGCATCTCTTGTCAAACAGAGATGGTAAGAACGCCCGAGCTTTCTTCTCCCATCTGCTATAGCAGCAGCTCAGCAATTGTTGCCTACTGTGTGTTTCTGTGTCACTATCGTTTTCGTTTGAAAGGAATGCTCACGCCGTGATAGCTGAGCGCCCCCTTTAAATGATCATTTTTTATTCAGATTCAGAAATTGGCAAAACATGTCTCTGACACGTCTGGAACTTGGGGGTGGGAAGAGGAGGCAAACGTGTAGAGAGTGGGTTCTGTCTTTTTACGCATGCGATATACTCGCTGCCGGTTCTAGGTGGCCTACTGAGAGCTCCTGCGTGCGTGCGCAGAAATCGTTCCTCTGCCATCAGCAGACAGCCAAAAGTGGCACCGCACCCTGACCATGTCAGGAGGGCCATGGTGCGGCTCTGGAGCTGCTGCTTCTCCTAAAGGTTTTAGTTTATGACTTTATTTAACCCCTTGATGACAATTGCCGGTCCGGGCACGTCACGGAAATTCAAGTCATTCACGTCATTAAACGGGTGCAGAAAGCGATCTATTTTCGCTTTCTGCACCGAAACGGCGTTGCTGTAATGCCTCGACCTCGAGGCATTCAGCAACGCCATTATCGGCACAAAGGGGCCATCTCTGGCCCCTCCCCGGGGCGTCAACATCCGCCATACTTTGTATGGTGGCGGACGCCCGTTTTAAAAGCGTTTAGGTGGCGATCAACGATCGCCTCCTAGACTTAAATGGTGTCGCTGGAATGCCTCGATCAGGAGGCATCCAGCGACACCAAACACTTACCTGGGGATGGACTGTGACCGCTCCGGAGAGCGGTCACAGCCGCAGCTGCCGGTTATCTTCGCCATCAGGGCAACCTTCAAGTTGAAAATTTTTTTTAAAAAAAGGCAAAAAAAAAATAAAAATATATATATATAAAAAATATATTTTTGTGAGCAAGTCCTAAAATTAGCATATTAGCTTAAAACAATTCTCGCATGGAAAGAGTTAAAATACTGGCATATTAAATGCCCATGGGGTGTCTACTTTTAAAAAAAAATGTATGATTTGATGGGGTAAATTGAATTGGCCGGGTTCAACAAGGTCCCAAATAACACGGGGGGGAAGGATGGCCACACATCTAATTTCCAATTAGAAAAATGCACACATACCAAATGTGGCCTTTTAGTTCCCCCCAAAAATGACAAACCCATGCATGTGGGGTATCACTGTACTCAGGAGATGTTGAACACATATTGGGGTGTCATGTGACAGCGGCATATACCAGGAGCTGTAAATTCATACATAAAGTAGGTGTGTGTGGGAAAAATACACACACAAAAATACTACTGCAAACTTTGAAAAAATGCTGGTGGTAAAATGTGTGCATGCAAAGAGTTAAAATACCAGCATTTAAAATACCCTATGGTGTCTAGTTTTGAAAAATATATGGTTTTGTTGGGCACACTGAAATGGCCCGGCTCAAAGATGTACCAAATAGGGCATGGGCAGTGGATCCCCAAATGCCAAAGTTCAACATTGAAAAATGTGCATGCCCCAAATGTGGCCCTTTTGCCCCCAAACAGCCAGGCAAAATCATTCATGTGAGGTATCGCTGTACTCAGGAGATGTTGCTAAACACATATTGGGGTGTTTTGAGATAGTGACATATACGAGAACCTGTTTATTCATACCTGAAGTAAAATGTGTGTGAAAAAACAAATGCAAAAAAATTACTACCATAAAGTTTGACAAAGGCTGATGGTAGAATAAGTGCTTTACCAGATTTGGAAAAAATGGCTTTGAAATAGCAAAACGCTACCTGTACTTATTGCCCCATAACGTGTAGAAAAAAGCAAAAAAACATAAAAACATTGGGTATTTCTAAACTCAGGACAAATAGTAGAATCTATTTAGCAGGTCTTTTCATTACCTTTTATAGATGAGTAAAAGATTTTTCAACTAAAAGTTAGAAACAGTCATTTTTTTTCTAAATTTTTCACCATATTTTATACTTTTTTTTTAATAGTAAATAATATGATACAATCAAAACAATGTCATCTAAAGAAAGCCCTTCTTGTCCTGAATAAAACAATATCTAATGTGTGTGGGTTCAGTAAACGGGAAAGAAGAAAACTACAGCTAAACACGAGCAGCGCAGAAATGTTAAAACGGCCATTGTCACGAAGGGTACAAAAAGTAAAATCAGCCTTTGTCACGAAGGGGTTAAGAGAGGAAACTATAGAATGCATTATTTATTGATGTTATTGTATGGCATAGTGTACTGTCCCTTTAAGAAGCATTTCCGTTTACTTGAAGCCTAATGTAATTAATATGACGTAATTAGTATGGATTTTTTTTTGCTTGGTTTTGCGTAGTGCTTCAATTCAGCTCTCCTCTACGCCTTCATAAAAATCATTCCTTAAATCAAAGAAAATTATGTTCCTAAAATGAAAACCAACAAGGAAAATTATATCAGGAATCCTAATTCCATTTGCGTTAGCAGGGATGGATTGTTTTATATATGGGGGATTTTAGCTATAAAGTGCTGGTTACCTAAATTAAGCCAAGCTATAATAATCTAATGTTGGCCAAATGCATTAGTATGATCAATTGTATGATTGGTCCCATTGATTTGTTGAAAGTAGCCTGCAGAGGGTGCTGGAAGCAGGGGAATGCTATTTTTGGTGTTATATCTTGTTCATTAATCCTGCAGATGAAAAGTAAATGGATTTATTCAAGGTAAAGATTTTTTTTTTTTATTGAACTAGTATTCTTACGGTTTGTTACTTTGTAACTGATTTATAGGACTTGTTTTGCGTTTTATTTTTTGTTGACAATTGTGTGAACTCATGAGATAATCGTAACATTGCTTAATTAACGTAAGTAGAAACGGCGCATATTAAAAAAAAAATAATAATAAAAAAAAAAAACTCCATAGGGTTGTCTGTTGACTTTGATCCTGAAATTCTGGCTGGTCTAACCTCCTGAGTGCTCGTATAGCATTTGGTGCCTTGGTCTCGAGTTTAGGAGTTTATGGTCTAGCGCTAAAATGGATTAAGCCCTTCTATCGGGTTCCAGGCAGAAGAAAATCAATTGCTTATCCTGTTAAAACAGAGGAGCTTTTTTTGGCTAAAATGTAACTAGTAATTCTGTTACTGTCCCTTTAATTCACATCCTATCTCGTTTACATTGCAGTATAATGTCTCAACGTCGAACTGTTTAGCGTCACGTCGTAGCTGCTGATCTATAAAGAGGTGAAGTTGCTCTCTTGCAGCAGTCCCCCTCTTACATGATCCTACTCTTCTTGCCACTAATTGGCTGCTTGAAGCTGTCAATCAGTGGCAGGAAAGTGATCCCATTAAACTCAATGGCAGAACTTTCCACGAATGCGCGCTGTGGTCTGAACCCCAGTATGCGGCATTCACCCGAGCCAGCGCCAGATCTGACTGAGGGCCATTATGTCTCGTGCAGGGACACGTGTCCAGCCAAACATGTCTCCTCCAAGGCATTTAGGCAAGAGGGAAAGCATGAAGAATTAAAGGGACCTGGCACCTATTCATTAAAGTCCATCTGATGGCTGGAGTGCCCCCTTAAAATCTGCATGTGCCAGGGAAGATTCATATTTTTTCTATGCCGAGGGTGAAGATTTAACCCAGTAAGTGCCCAATGTGTTTGCAATGCGTGGTTAAAGGTTAGGTCACTCAGTTAATGCCTCAGTAAATATCGTTGTGAACTAATTGACTGGTCCCTTCCACAAGGTGACAGTAGAATACCATCCATAACACCTTCCAGGACTAATAACATGTATGTACTCCCATTAAGTCACTCGGTCGGTTAGGAGAATAGGATTTCCGCAGATGTTGCTTCTTCGTTCATACATTGATTTAGGCGATTTAAATAGGAGCTGTCTATTTCTGCTGGACACCCTACTTTTTAGTGTATTGGGCTTATATAACTGCACTGTGACGGGACGCCATGTACCCTGACTGGGTACTCCCGCCAAACTGCGTTTCCTCCTGCCGGGACACAAGCAGTTAACCCCTAAAGCACCAGACAGAACCAAGGTGGAGGTAAAAACAGGACTGAGTTTTATTGAAAACACACCAGTATTTAGACACTACAAGGGGGTAATTTACATACAATAGTCGCGGCAAACCACACATAGTTCTCCATCAGGTCCTCCTTTGCACGCGGCTCAGTATTTGCACTTGGCCCACCTCAGCCCAGTAGGGGGTCGCTATTGTAGTCTGTGGGGAGGACGGTAAACACGGGCGATTCCCTGACTTTGGCTGAAACCGGCTGGATATCAGATCTTGGTGCAAATACTGGCCGTGGAGGTCTCTGTCCTGTAAATCCTGACCCGATGGAGATTAAAACACCCCACACGTAAACCCCCTCCCAAAATGCAGGTGCCGCAAATCTTTGAACCCCACAGTCTTTAGGGTCCGGTGATTAGGGAAACATGGCGCTCTGTACCAGGGGGAAGAAGTAGTCCCACCTCCCCAAAAACAGAACCCCTTCCAAGGCCAGGGCCCATAGTCTGTGGGGAGATGGCTGGCCCTCCAGGGCACGGAGGCTTCTGTGACAAGCACCTTCAGCTAGCTTTATCTAATGGGCTCACTGGTAAGGAATGTCACAGGAAGAAATATTATTAATGTTACAGTAGTATTCGTTTTTCTGTTGGTTACATTTTTAATATGTTGACTATGTATTTTGACAAGACAACGGTGAAGCATGGTGGCATTTGGTCAGAATTAAAGGTCTCAGGCAGATACTTATCCATCATACAATACCATCAGAGAGCCCTGATCTCAACGTTATTGAGTCTGTCTGGGATTACACGGAGAGGGGAAAAGCAACTGAGGCTGTCTAAATCCACAGAAGATCTGTAGTTATTTCTCCAAGGTGTTTGAAACAACCTACCTGCCGAGTTCATTACAAAACGTGCAAGTCTAATTAGAAGAATTAATGCTGTTTTGAAGGCAAAGGTTGGTCTCAGCCAATATTGATTAGATTTGGATTCTTCTGTTCACTTGCTTTACATTTTGTTAAATGATAAAAATAAACTATTAAAACTGTGAATGACAGATCTGCTATAATGTATTGGTTTAAAGGTTTAAACCAGGGCTTGACAAATTTGTTGTGAATCTAGGCGCCAGCTAAAAAAGTTAGGAGCCAGGATTTTTTTTAAAACTAACAGTTGGTCAGGAGTGATCTGATCATCATCATCATCAGCCCACTTACAAAACTCACAGCATTTGACCTGGAAACACCCTGGACTTTCAGGTCAGTGCTGTTTTTTAGTGTTTTTTTTTTTTTTTTTTTTAACTCTTTCAATGCTGATGTTCCGTTGGAGCACAGCATTGACTGATATTTAGTCCCCACACGGTGCACTGTCGCTCTCATGGAGCGATCAGGCAGCAGGGGGTGTTGGGTCAGGTCCCCACACTTGTGTGGGCACCCAATCAACACACAACCCCCTTTCCTGAAGCTGCCTGTGGTGGCTGAAAACGCGATTGCAGGTTTTTCTAGAAGCACCTTTAGCGCGGTTGTTTTGCCTGTCACCGTCCAGTATTGATTGCGTCACATAGTCTGGACAGCGCCGGTGTCTAATGATTTCGGAAAACTGTGTGATCGCGTGGCATTGATTTATCCTTGTCTCTGAAATAATGTGTTATATGAGGAATTGGCCTTTTAGCTGTCCAGTACTCTTTATGTGATTTTTCTTAACATTTTGTCCTTATTTGTCCTTAGCTGATGTTTTCTAAAGTAGTAAGAATACCGTATAAGATCTTCACACCTTCAAAAA
Source organism: Spea hammondii (assembly GCA_029215755.1). NCBI lineage: Eukaryota > Metazoa > Chordata > Amphibia > Anura > Pelobatidae > Spea > Spea hammondii. The sequence goes on along the minus strand of JARDYJ010000001.1, from coordinate 166,722,275 downwards.
CAGAGCCGCATGAAACCTGCGACCACATATACATGCTAACACTACTGCTGTTTGTAATCATGGTTGTGTTCTTGGGGAGGGGAATGAAGGGCTGGTCTGTAGTGAAGATGTTGGATAGGCTGTACTTATGCACATTGCTCAGTACAGGTATAAAGCACATTTTCTTATTATTAATATTCATTTTACGGGCTACGGGCACACTGGGCAAGAACAAATGTTGGTAAGTAGGGGAGAGCTTCAATGCAAAAACTTGTCTTTCCTCCTCGATTGAGGTGTTTAAGTTGGGGGACTCAGTTCTGTGGAGCCCCTGGGAGTGATTTTTAGCTCATGGTGGGTTTTGGACTGTGGAGCTTAGAGGGGGTAATTTTTTAGGTCTGCAGAGCTTCCGGGTGGGTTTAGGTCTACAGAGCTCATAGAGTAGGTCAAGCTGTGCGTAGCCCATCGGGGTGTATTTTGGCCACACATGTAACTTGCGGGCGTGATGTTTATCATGCGGTAGTCCCAGAACAGCCTGTCCATGATTGCTGTTCTGCTGCTCTAACCCGTAAATGGCGTCATTTAATGATTTCCCTTCAACAATTAAGTGAATATACCCTTCTGGGTACTTTCACAGCTGGGGGTCCTGACTGTGAACGCTCCCGTTTTACCCATTACATGAGTAAATAATCTGTTTTATTAGATCTATAAAATCAATAGCCTTTACATTATTTATCTTGTATTGAGACGACAGAGATGTCCCTTTTCCTGTTTGTGTCAGCAACAGGTGGCATTCTCCCCATGATAGTTTATATATATATTTTTTTCTTTTCTTTTCTTCCTTTCAGATGTTGTGGTGGCAGAAAGCGTTGTTGTCATTAAGAAGCTGCTTCAAACCCAGCCATCGCAGCACAGTGACATCATTAAACATATGGCCAAGCTCCTTGACAAGATTACTGTGAGTATTTTATTTCGGGTTCTAAATATGCTAATTGATTTTCTTCACAGCCGCCGGGCTGAGGGACCTGGTTTGTCTGAGATTGATGACTTCGCTTGCTGCCGATCTGGGCCCCTTTTGGGAAGCCGGTCGAGCTGCCGTCGAAGTTTTAATCCCGCAGCCAGTATGATTCCTCAATGTCATCGGTGAACGACGCATTTCCTCCTAGATTTAACGTTTCCTTCGCAAACAAACAATGTAACTTATGACTTTGAACATTTTAATGGGGCACTGGAAGGTTGTGCTTGTAAGCACGATAATGATGGTTTAGCCTGTAAATAACAGATATTAACACATTTAAATCTCTCGTTATCAGGGCCAAATATTATGTTGGAAGTTAAGGAATAACTAAAGTAGTAGTAAACATGGAGTTATCAACACGAGTTTTCTGTTTTGTTTTGTTTTTTAACCAAACCTTACTTATAATTCAAGTAATATTTTTACATTCATTATCTATAGTACAAAAAACATCTCTAATGCTTCATGTCGTCCACTGATTTGTGGTGAACAGTGGCTGACGGTAAAGGCATTGGCGTGTCCACTCCTGAATCCTCATCTCTTCGCGCGCGTGTGTGTGTATATGTATGTATGTATGTGTATGTGTATATATTTACATATATGATATAATAGAACCCACATGTAATACTTAAACTTAATTTCAAGATAAGTTTGTTTTGATGTCATGTTATTTTGTCCTTGTGATTAATGTGCACTCACCCACTAAGCGCTCTACATGGGGGGAAACTAATGTTTAGTGTGGTATTTATAGTATGTATGTTTTTTATTATTGTTTGACTCTTTTGTCACAATGTAATTTCCATCAGATAAATGAGCCTGCAGTTAATCCTGTCGTTCATAGGAGCCATTACCGGTCTTAATATGATCATTAAAGTCAGGTTGTCCTTTTGATGGCCTATAACCATTTTATGATTCTACACGCTCTTTCATATTGCCTGAATTAGTACTGTTTTTGTTTTCATTATTGTAACTTTCACATTCTGGTGGCGTGCTATGGGTTTAAAATTAATGGCAATAGCGTAATTTACCGTACTATCAGAGTCCGGAGGCTTCCTCAGGAATCTGAAATGTCCTCTAATTAATGAAGGCCGCCTGTCTGACAGCGGGGCTCTCGGATAAGCTTATGTCAGGTGCTGACTGGCATGGAATATTCATTGTTGGTTTAGGGTACGAGGTCATTAATTAGTAACTGGTAAAAAGATAATTTTAAGAGCTTTTTAAAAAAAAATCCTTTAGTAATAATTAAAAAATATATACATATTTTTGCAGAGATTGAGTTGGAAAAAGTGAGCTAAGGTTCCAAACTAGAAATTTTGACGACTTCTGTTTAAGACATAAAAACTCCAAAAAAACTAATAATAATAATGTAAGTGTGTGTGCGCACAGTTGTGTTAGGTCATGGAAACCAAGACTAGGTTTACACAGAAAGTCTGAGCGATGAGAAGTTTAACAATCTATAAATACGCTCTACCACCTGAAACGTTTTATTACCGTTCTCATAAGGCGCATCTCTTGTGACTTTTGGTTTTTATTAGTGCTTTTCTGACCGTACATTTAGCTAGAACGTCTAGCTTTGACCCGGTGACCAGCTTCATGACATGTGGTTACCTGTCTCTCTACCAGCTTAGCTTCGGTGTCTGGCTCGTTGTCGTGGTTACGTTAGTGATAAAGAATGATACAAATTCATTTAATGAGTCTGGGTTAACCAGCGTGCTAGTTAAGGGCTAAAATAGATACTGATGAGAAATTGGGACATTTTAGATAGAGTCCTGGTTGTCCTCATTGTATCCAAGTTTTTAATGCCACCTGGACTGGTTGGTATAGTTCTATGTGTATGTATATATGTGTGTGTGTATGTGTATATATATATATATAATAGCAACACAAAGAGACATAGCGTTTGAAATCTCCCATGCGCTTATTCTCCTAATCTTATTATTTTTTTTTTTCTTCAGTGATATATAGCTGGTTTTGTTGTTTTGCTCGGTTTTGTTCTTTTTCTTCTTCTTCTTTATATAGCGCCAAAAATCTACGCAGCGCTTCATACAACACATATATTCAAAGGGTATTAACTAGGATTAACAGTTATAAGACAGGGGTCCTGTTCACAAGCATTTTACGATCCAAAGATTATTATTTCCTTCGATCTCGTGTTTTCTTTATTCCTGCCGAATTTAAGTATAAATAATGTATGAATTCAAATAAAGATTTTCTCTTATTTCCCCCAAACTCAAGCACTTAGCATATTGCAGTTATAAATACTTCCACCAACACAGTTCGCACATAATTGCCCACTCATAGCGGCTCTTGATGTAGACCATGTTGGCTAATTGTACCTTCCTAATTTAGTATTTAACCCTTTGTCCGTTATGTAAGTCATTCAGATTTTTTTTTCTCCAGTAAAGTTTAAATGGAAATTAAAAATAGCACTTTTTCAATCGGACTAATTGACATTTTGACCATGTGGGTTTTGTGAAAGGAACATTTATCCGGTATACTGATGTATAAAAAAGGAAAAATGATTATTTTTTTAGATGAAAACATTTGGTGCTTTCAGCTTTGTTTTAGTTTGTTTCATTGGGGCCCTTTCGTTTTCGAACAATCGTACAAATTAACGAAATTGCCAAACTTCATTATAATTAAAATTCACACAAATCCGAATCCGCAAGTCTGTTATCCCTGCTTTTGAACAAGTGAATTATTACATGCTATTTTACCTTGTTAAAGGAGACGGCGTGCTCCGTTTCAGGAGTAGTCAGGTCAGTTATCGTCTATGTAACGTACTCTGCAGAGAGCCTTTGCTCAGCGAGATGACCTTTTGCTCAGCAGCATAGCATGATGGGTGCTGGCGGAGCTCAGTCCTGACCCAAGCAGTGGAGCAAACAAAGCTTGAAAGAGTCCTGGACATTACTACATCTTTAATGTGCAGAGGGTGGTAGATAACTGGAACAGCATTCAAAGAGAAATGTCAAAGGTTAACACAGGAGTTTGACCCATTCTGCCCTTTATGCTGTACCATGCCATTGTGGAAATGGTGGGCTTTAAACCCTTCATAATGGCATGGTATGTCGTATAAAAACAGTGTTAATCAATGGAATGGTTCCTGGACACTACTTCACTCCGGAGACATTACATGGGACGACTCCTGAGCAGCCCTGTTGGAAGTCTTGTGTGCTTGTGTATAAATACAGGACTTCCTATAAGTATGGAAACCTCTCGTTTACGTTAAACCCGGAGGCTGTGATTGGAGCAGGGGTGTCAGAAGGCACTAAGGTGATCAGTACATGGCTCAGGCAGCCTAATACGATTGCTTGCTGCTTGCCATCAATAGTGATAGAAAAATGTGAAAAAAAAAATAAAAAAATAAAAAAAATATATATATAGTTGCTATTTATTTATTTTGGGCTCTGGGTGCCACAGGTGTGTATGTACAACTGCATGTATATGATATATTTACTTGGGGGGCTTTTAATGAATATATTTAGTTTTTATGTTTTATTCTGTGGTTTGGGATATATGGGGAACTATCAGCTATTTGTACCATTACCATGTGCAAGAGTTTGTACTATATATTATAGAAAGAAAGCCCTATCTGTACGATAAAACTATCTATCTACACATATATGTATTATGTATTAATGCTATAAATGAACAGGAGAATCCGTGTTTAATACGTGTAGGTTACAGGGAACATGATATACCGATTAAAGAAGAGCTTAAACAGGAATGGGATAGACATAAGGCAATCCCGTTTATCACACAAGACCGAGGAACAAACAACGTTGGACGTTTTTGCAGCAGTAAAAAATAGGTAGAATGGTTGTTAATTACCATCAAATTCTGTTCCGGTAAAATAATACACTAAAACTGATGCACTATTATTTTTCTTATATCGGGTGTTACACCATAAACCTGATAGGGGGCAAATTAGCAAAAGAAACATCAAAATCCTTGAATTTTTGATCCAGTGATGCATTGGATTCATATCGTTGACTTTAGTGTATAGTGCATTAAATATTGCATTAAATACATTTTAATATATTTTTGCCAATAAAAACATAAAAATATATATTCTTAAATTCTGTAAAGTATACAGGAGAAATAGGTACAGAGATGACAAAGTTAATTAGTCTGATTGTAAAGGTGCTAAATTTAAACTTTGCTGAACTGAATGGCTAGTGATAAAGTAATTAGGCGCCTTACATTAATGGACAAAGGGTTAAATACTAAAGTAGGGGGGGTGCAATTAGCCAACACTGTCTCCATTAAGAGCCGCTATGAGTGGGCAATTTTGTGCTAATTGTGTTGGTGGAAGTATTTATAAATGCAATATGCGAAGTGCTTGAGTTTGGGGGGGGGAGAGAAAATCTTCATTTTGTGTGTTCTTCAAATTGTAATAAATGCAAATTACGTCTGGAACGTGTATGAAGAAATTGGTTTCCATTTGTAGCACTACATGTACATGCCGTCCTGGCAGCGTGTGATTGAAAGCACATTTGGAGATAATTGCTGTGCGTTATATGCTGGGATTATTAATTGTTTATGTTAAGACATTGACTGAAATGGGGGTTTGCAGGTGATGTGGAGGCTTCACTGTCTTCACTCGCCGTTATTCACATTGAGTTTAGGGTGACCGCGTTGGCCGTGTTTTCAGGGTGTATCTAGGTTTTGGGTATTGCTGCCCTGCTTGTATGTAGGATGTATAACTCAATAACTGGTTTCCTTCCATGGGTTTATACATCCCAGCTCCCGCAGGGCAGCACTTGCCTGTTCTTGTCAGCAATATGTGAAATGTATGCTCAGGAAAACATGTTCCATCTTGGTGGTCAACCAAAGGGAGCCTCGCCTGTAAGAAGATTTGAGGTGACCCTGCAGTGCGTAATGAAATTTGTAAGATGGCACCAGTCGTACGCCATAAAACTTTTTGGGACCGCTGAAACATTTTCTTCTCGTTTGGGTCTATTCGCTAAAGAGTGAGTTGACAGGAGAATTATGTTTCAGCTCAGTGACTTCCCTTTTTATTATGAAGGTGCAACCTCCGTGAGCTTCTGCAACAAGAATAGCTCAGCTGAATAGTATAGTTAAATAATATTTTCTTCTTGCTACACATTGAATTATACATTATACAGGACCAGCGGCGGTCTTTTTGCTGCCAGCTTTGACCCTTAATATGAGTAGTGAGGTGAGGGCGTTCAAACCACAACCCTCCTGCTAACTCTCCCTTTAGCGAATAAAGCCCATTGCCGTAACAGAATGTGGAAGCAATGTATATAGAGCCTGTGAAGCCCATTGCATTGCTAAAGGTCCTTCTTTGGGTTAAAGAAAACAAGATTCATTTGAAATTGGGAGTGTTTTATGAAATTCGAGGTAACTTGTTCTAGCTAGTCCAGGATGAAGGAGTTTGAACCCTCTACGTATATAATTCATATTGTCACATTGATGTGCTTACTGACTGCATGCTTAAGTTACATGCTTAAAGTTACAAAAGGTATTTCCCAGTTTATGTTATGGTAAGTTTTATTGTTCCATAGTACACAGGGTGCTTGCAGCGAATGCACAGATATTCTGCAAAAGGGGCACAAAAGCCATTATTTCTGCTAAGAAAAGGCAAGTTACACAAGAAATGTTAAACACGCAAGGGATCGGCATAAAGATGTCCTGAATCTAAGACTAGACCAAGGACTGATTCGGGTCGGATCCTTTACATCAGGAATAAAGGGCAGAGTAGATGGGATGTTACATTCTAATACATAGCGTATTTACACTGAACATTGCCTTAGATCTCTACGCGCGAGATCACGTTTCTAACATATACCGTAGTTTGTTTTGCGTTTTGCTGTAATGCGGTAATTCTCTGTAAATGGAGGAAAGAAATGCTCGGTTTCTGCAGATCTTTGGCTCCCTCTTTGAATTAAACATGAGGCTGCCGAGTTTCAGTGCACGGCTGCTTTCCCCGGGATTCTGGGCTTGGATTTGTTGTATTAATGTTGTTATAAATTTTACTTGTGCTAAGCTGATGAGATGTCATTTTCAGCGATGAGGTGCCTAATGGAGCCTGGATGCAAAAAGAAAAATTCTTTATTGCAATGTTTCTCTGAGGTGTCATCCACTCTGAAATTTACTCACTGTTGTGCAAGATCCTCCAAAGCCATTATGTACGTAGTTTAACGATGAAGAAGCTGATCAGTCTTGCGTAGGTTTAGCTTGGATTTTCAGAGCCACCACAGTTGCGTACATTTGTTTAACATGATTGTTCTTTAATTTTTGTGTTTTGTTTTTTTTTCTCTTTAGTTTTCATGCTTGATACTTGCTTCTAGAATTCTTCAGTGTAATCTGTATACATTATGTTGTGTAAGAATCTTCCATGTCGGCAGCACTGCTGTGTCTTATGATCCTCATGTTGTGACTTTTTCTTTTGTTGAGCCATCACTCTTTAATAACCTTATAGGTGCATTAAACACCTCCTACGGCCCCTTGATACTAGAGGTTGAAGCAGACAGACCTACACAAGCATGATACAGATCAAAAGTTATTTTGACTGTAAAATATTTTTTTAATTAAAAAGTTTAATATATTGTTTTCATGCTGTTGCATATTAGCCATTTCTATGTGTGTATTAGTCTGTAACCCTAGCCCAATCTACTAGACAAACACTCTAACTCCTTACATATACTACACATGGTGATTGATAGAATGGCTCAGTCTTAATCACACAGCCTGACTCTCTGACTAATTAATGTCTGTGGAAGAAATGAGTCCATTGTACAAGCAGGACTTCGTTAGCACTGCCATAAAGCATCAGCTCAGTGTAGGATTTGAAGAGAGAAAGTCACCATAAATCCCACAACTCCAGGTCTGCTCAAGTTTATTGGGAGGGTTAAATAAAAACAGGTTTTTGTCAATACTAACCTACATCACTGTGTATTGCACTCTATTTAACTATGGATCTCTTCTCTTATGGCCTACCAAAACCTAGAGCCATTCCTGGCCATGACATGTGCCCTGACTAGCCTCCTTTACACAAGAACTACCTGCGTTGGAGACATTGAAGAAATGCTGAAATGTAGGATTTGGACAGGTCACATTAAATATTTCGTAGTTGTATTGTTTCAAAAAAACAACAAGTTAATGGCATGATAGGCTACCAAACTGCATATCATTCATGGACATATCCTTGGAAATTATCTTTACTTTGTAAAAGCTCCCTTGTAGCTAACCTGAGACATTTATTATTATTATTATATTTTATTTATATAGCGCCAACAATTTATGCAGCGCTTAATACAATACATATATTCAAGGGATATGACAAGACTAGGATTGACAGACTAAGACAAACCGATACATTAGGTGGAGGGGCTCAGCTTGCAAGCTTACAATCTAGAGGGAATGGGGTGACAAACATAAGGCATAGAGAAAGAAATAGAAACAGGACACAGTCACTGATACACGTCTGACACAATTTAGCATTTCATGTTATGATATTACAAGGGAGGACCGAACATTATCTTTTAGCCATCATATGTAAATGCATGGGGGGAATGCACGTGTGGAGCACGCTCTCTTTTTGGGTTTAGTGGAAACACTTTGTTGTCACTGATTGACTGCTTCAACTAGTCACTCTTTGGCAAAAATAGCCGCACTGTGGGGGAGGAGGGCAGCTGCAGCAGCAGGGCAGCCTCTTCAGTGTCACATAAGTGCTTTTTTCATTTTGAAGGGAGGCATATTAAAGTACTCGGAGTGATTTAACATGCATTCTTCTGTAGTCAGGCCGTGAGGGACATTGACTGTCCCGTTAAGGACAAAATGTTGTCTGGAACTGATGTCCCTGGTTGCGAAGGCACATCTGACGAGTGTGTTACGTCTCCCCTGTTCCGAATGTCATCCTCGGTTCTGTCGGCGGAAATGGAAGCTGTGGCGCGAGATAAATCACTAGTCTGAAACTTGTAACAAAAGTAGAGACCATCAGACTCCCAAACACATTACTCATGTTAGATTAGTTATTAAGATGAGTCTAAATTGTAATTTCCCAAATATTGCCACAGCAGCAAATGGCTCATTAAATACAGACTCTATGATGAATAGCTTTTCTATTAAAAAAAGCAGGGGAATTAGAATAAGCTGCGCTGCATATTTGCTGCTTGCTATAATGTATTATAAAGGCTTTGGTAGCTTAAATAATGGGTCATTTTACACATTTACATTGGATAGTATTGTATTTTGAAATTGTTAATAATGTAGTACTTTCTGAATAATATGGTTTTATTATGAAGATAAATTTCTAAGATTAAAAACAAAACAAAACTGAATCTTTCAAAAATTAATAAAACCTTGAACTGCTAGCCCTCTAAACAATTTTCTTGGGATACCTCGTTCATGGGATAGGTATAAAGATTAAAGACTGATTAAGGTCGACATCACATGGGCAGACCAGATGATCTGCCACCAAATTCTATGTTTCTATATACGAGTCAACTTTTTCTCATTTTATTCTTATTTAATTGTTATTAAATTATATGCTGTTTACTGTCAAATCAAATGTGCAGCTAGTCTTGATATGATGTGATATCTCTAGTAGAATGTGAAAGATATTTTTATGGGGAAAAATGGTTATGAATAATAGTTGTGCTAAGCCTAGATCAAGCAGTTAAGATGGAACCTAATGACGTGAGCTCCATTAAAGTGTCATTAAAATATGTAGAAAAATGTCACAATATGTTTAAATGTTACTTGTAATTCTTCTCAAATGGCTTTTCTTAAAGCCCTCTTCAGATAACCTGTTGTAGGAGGAGGGTCACACATCTCATGTAATCCGAATGTATTGGGATCAGGAGGAAAGGGGAACATTTTAGGATCTCGCAAGGAGGCAAAGACAATCCTTGGCAGCCGGGTCAGTAATTTGTCTTGAAAATGGGCGGCACACCGTTATAGCCCCACCCACTCATGTCATAAGTCCCTCCTCCATCGGAGACTATTATCCTGATCGTTGTGGGGATGAAGACGATGCCCATGAAGACCCCTCACAAAGCACTTCTATTGACATCTAGGGGAGTACTTTCCTGCCGATGATTAACCCCTTCTAAGCAGCCAATCATTGATACCAAAATGGGGGCAGAGCGTTGTCCTGGAGCTGCAGCTTCTCCTAAAAGTGATCTTTTTCTTCTTCTCCCCTACAGGTTTAATGAGTACATCTTAAAGTATGTATTATTTGATGGTGAAGCTGCATGAGACACCAGACTGTCTTTATTACTTTAATTCCATGGCACATTGGTCGTAACTTGTTATATCAATATATTTATGTGTTTGGCAATGTAAATCTTGTTCGTAGGGCTATATATAGATATATATGATAAACATATGAGCCATATTTCTACATTTGGATATAGAAACATTTAAAGATACTTCATGTGTGGCTTTTATTTTGTTGACATTTTAATAGAGATTATGTGTGTTCAGTGCTGCGGTGGATCGGTTTGTCTGTATATTAGGGCATTTGGCTTAATTTGCCGTTGCTCGTCTTTCTTTTAAGATGGATTAAGTAAGAGCGCGCAAAGGCTTTTAGAGAGGGCCTTTCTGCTGCAAGCATTGCTTGCACGATCGGCATTGTCGTTTTTAAGTAGGTTCCTTGGCTGTACGTAATTTGTTCAATTTCCTTTTTATATTCACTTTCAGTGACCACTTGAAGAGCTTGCTTACCTTTTTGTAACATTGGCTTATAATAAGCTAAAAAATACATTGTAAATTGTATTGATGGATAAGAGTTAAGAAAGTGCACTTAACCACTTGTTAAGTGTTTGTGCCGTACAGTAAAACCCCAGCCGGTACCAGATGCATCCAAGGATAATGCGGGGCTGTAATGAAAGAATGATGCTCCAGATCTTTTAACTTTAAGTATTGCCCTTGATAAAAACATTGTGTGGGAGCTTGGGGTTTCCACCACTGCCCATGGCGGTGGGGCACGTCACTGAATTTACCAACGTATCTATATTGACAGCTTCAGTGTACACCAAATGAAACTTTATTTTTTGTATTGATTTTGTATAAATGTATTTATTTATTTTTTATCGTATTGGCATTATCCAATGAATATATGAAGGCCTGTCGTAGTAAAAGAGATGATATGAATTATAAGGAATAATAAAATGTAATCTTTCAGAGTATAGAATATTTTTATTGACAGGTATCTGTCACGGCTCATTATACAATTCTATACTCTTATTAATAGGCTTCGTTCGCTATGGGCAATTTTTCATGTGATTGAATATTGGATATTTACAAGAACATTTTGTGTGCCATATATGAATGGGATTTTTTTGTTTTTTTTTTAAATTGTAATTTCTATTTAAAATGCTCCACATGTGTATTTGATAGAACGGGGCACATTAGAAAACTAAATGAAATATGTAATTTATATGAAACTGATTTTGGTTAAACCTATTACCATAACAATGTCTTGTTGAAGAGGTGCGAGTAAAGCGCATACTGTGTATGACGTTCTCTGTTGTCCCCCAGGTTCCGATGGCTAGAGCGAGCATTCTGTGGCTGATCGGAGAGTACTGTGAGAGGGTACCCAAGATTGCGCCTGATGTCTTGAGGAAGACGGCAAAGACTTTTACAAATGAGGATGACATAGTGAAGCTTCAGATCTTAAACCTTGCGGCAAAGCTGTTCTTGACCAACTCCAAACAGGTACGTTGACATGGATCAGGTCCGGTCACCAATAAACTTTCTGACAGCCAGTTGGAAATCTGGAATTAAAGTGAGTCAACCCTCTGGTCCATAAAAGAGCTTCTCCTGCGATGACCTAAGTCCTGTGTCGTAGAGGAATTTATTTTTCATTTTGAATTCAGTAATAAAGGTGATGGCTCCTCTCACTGCCTTTCATTGGTAACAGGTAATATACCTGTTTGGGATTTTGCTATTTTCCTTTATTTCTTGATCTATATGAGGCTTGAGACGCCGTACCCAGGACACAAGGGCTACTATAGCAGAGTTGCTACCCTCTTTTAAATATGGCTTCAGCTGCTTTCGAACTTATTAAAACACTTTTCTAGACAAGTATTTAGTAAAATAATAATTTATTTTTAAGTGTAAAATATGTCCTCATCCTGGCTGACTACATTAAAAATGAAAAAAAAAAATCCTATATGTTGCCCCCCCCCGATTTTTAAGCTTAACGTACGGGCTGTGTTGCTTTATTTTAAGTTTTTGTAGGCTTGAGTTGGGATCTGTTTGTGTCCTGAGACTGATTTCCAATGTTAAAAGATCGTCTTTGAAAGGAAATGAATTTTCTGAAATAGAATTATAAACAAGAATAATAAACCAAAGTAGGCAGAATAGTATCCATCATAGTGTCTCCAACGCGCCACTGAGATGCTTGGTTAAGTCTTAGCGACTTAGCGTTCCGTAGGGTCAAACAATAGTGTACATTATCTGCAGGACGCTTTAATATATTGGTATTATTACTACGCTGCGAGCAGAGAGAGATATACTGGCCTCCTTCATTACAAGTAATTCTTCGACTGCTCGGGGCATTTTTCTTATTCAGTTCAGTACACCAAGTGTATGAATTTCCTTCGTTGGATGAAATAATCACATTTCACACTCCGTGCTTGTTATCCGGCATACTTGTGTCTATATTTGTACTCTATACACATAATTACCGCCGGAATACGTTAAAACTATTTTTAACCGGCGTTTATGCATTACAGATGCATCTAATTTGAAACATTTACAGCCGTACAATTTGGGTTTTCTGGAGGCCATTATAAAAGAAGAAAAAAAAAGAAGAAATGATCTCAATGCAGTTTTAATGTCGCACATTCAACCACCGGCGAAAGAAATAATAGAAAATCTGCCATAAAACACGCCGTTACCTTACGTAAATAAATAAATTAGCAATATTACAGGAGGCTGTAAGCACTCTTTTATCTCGCTTTTTACATCGCGTCAGCATCTCGCTCTTACGAAAAAAGTAACGGCTAAATGCGGTGCAAATAATTTTCAGTAATCCGGTTCAGTGATTCATGCGTCTCCCGTAATGGCTCGTAATTCAGAGCAAAGTAACGGCGTGCGGTCGGACTGCGGACGGAGCCGGTGCCAAGCCCGGTATCTCTTCATAAAACGCACCTCGGCAGGAACGCTTCGCCAGCCCCTAATACCCGCTGATGTTTTGATGTCCTGCATATTTTTCCTATTAAGTTTTGAGTGCCATGTTTTTCGTTGTATTTCCACATTCATTATGCTCACGTAGGCCCTTCAGTGGGTTTGCCATATATGATTATTTTTTAATGATGCCTTTCTTTCCACTTCAACAATTTAATAATCTAGCACATGGCTGCCTTTTCCTAGTTAGCATTCACCTCCCGGCTCCGGAGAGGACATGTGCTTTGGCTTCGGTGTTTACGTTTGCCGCGTCAGAAATGCATATTCCCACAGGGGCAACATTTGTTTGTCTTAATGGTTCATTTTTATTACCGCTTTAAATATGTTTACTGAAACTTCTCAATAATGAGAAATAACGCATGGTAGGATCTTTTATGATTTCTTTTTTTTTTTTTTTTTTTTTTCTTTCTAACAGACAAAGTTGCTTACTCAGTACATATTAAACCTTGGTAAATATGATCAGAATTATGATATTAGAGACCGGACACGTTTTGTGAGGCAACTTATTGTTCCGAATGAGAAGAGCGGAGCCTTAAGCAAGTACGCCAAGAGAATATTTTTGGCCCAGAAACCTGCTCCTCTACTAGAGTCGCCATTTAAAGGTACAGTCTATCTGGTTTTTTAAATTGGTCTTTTACCTGTGACCCTGAGAACTTTGATAGTTACCGTTTGTTTACATCCCTTTCAATATAATGATGGGGCTATACTTTGTTTTTATGAGCCTTACATTTTCCTAATATGTCGTATATATAATTATTTTTATTATGCACTTGAATTGAAGACCTCACTATAGCTTCAGTTTGTGGTCACCACATTATCCACCCAATATCTGAATTTAGTATTGATAAGCATTCGGCAGAGGTAGGTCAGTCTAGATGAGCGACCGGTGTTCTGTAAGACCGCTGTCTGCTTTTGCCGCAGGCAGATCACCTTCTTGGGTGACCAGGCCACCTTGGTGTCCTGCAGGTAGAGAGCCTTCCCCATTAGGCCTCCTTGGTGTCCGTAGACATGGGTAAGCAAAGTGTTTCTTGTCCTTCTGCTACTTCTCATCTTTAAATAAGAAAGCGGCCGCATAAAATGGAATAATGGGAGTGTGCAGAGGCACCGAAGACCACACAAGGCTCAGCCATTGTCACAAGCGCAAAACTCAAACAATACCAACAGCAACTTTTTCTTGCCTATGGCAACTAGGTTGGCAAGTCCATTGGTGGTGGGGGGGGGGTTAATGCCTTATATTAAAACACGAGAGGTAGCAGAAGGACAAGAAACGCTTTGCTTACCTGCCAGCTTCATGAGTTTTTTTTTGTTTTTTTTATTAATACTATCCTCACAGAATACTTATGTGACTATTGTTCACAAAATGCAAATCATAGATATCAACCAATAGAATTAAGAAACTTGCTCTTAATACAGCATAATATGCAGTTCAGAATTTACTTAAGAGTTTAGTGTTCTAAATCTCATCTCATTTCTCTGATAATGGTGTTTGGATTCGCAGAAAAATAACTATTAAAATTCTGAATGAGTGTTTGCCAAGACATGCCTATGGGTTGTTTAACTGCGCTGTCATTCTTAATATTCGCCGGAAAGTCATTTTTAGAGAGGCTACATCTCCATGCAACACCTCTAAACACACAGAGTGATTAGCTTTTTTATTGGCCATTATGGAAGAGATTATTGTGATGTATGGATTGACCTATAAAGAGCTTCCTAGTTTATGTTTAGTCCCTGGAACTCAAGCTAATGTAACTGCAATTATCTCTTGTCTTGATTATGGCTGCACGTTCTGTTCCAGGGCTCATGTTTTTCATTTTATTCAAATGGTAGCTTTTTTTTTTTTTCTTTCTTCTTCTTTTTTCCAATAGACAGAGACCGCTTTCAGCTCGGCACCCTGTCACATACCCTGAACAGCAAGGCCACGGGTTACTTGGAGTTATCGGACTGGCCGGAGGTGTCCCCTGATCCCTCCGTGCGCAATGTGGAAGTTGTTGAACCAGTAGGTGTTTTCTGTCCCAATGAAATACTTTTATAACTAAATATACTATTAGGAACATTGATCTGCTTAATGGCCAACCCCCTCCCCAAAAGAAATTCATTAATTTAATGTTTTTGCCATAATTTTGGCCAGGTACACTTCATTTTCATGTTACACAAAAGCAGTCAGGTTGCTGTCATAGAAACTGGAAAAAAGTTATCTTAAAGTTTTTTGTTTTTTTTTAAGGGACTAATTCTACAGAGAAAAACACAAAATAACAAATAATGTAGAACAAAACCTTTAAAGAGGTAAACATGCCCCAGATTTTTCTTACCAAGATCAGTGGAGCAGATTATGCTATAAATTTAGCTTAAAGTAATGGATATTAGTTAATAGATTGTACGTTTGCAAGAACAGGGCCTCTCATTGGTCCAGAGAGCAATCGGGTTGCTGTTTTGGAGTCATTTTTCTCTTATTTGAGACACAATTGGAAAGTATTTTATTGCTTTTTTTTTTTTTTTTTTTTTAATATGCCTTCTTGTGGATCAACAACGATATTGAACTTGATGGACTTGTCTTTTTTCCCCTCTACCTAAATTACTCTTCTTCTGTACTAGTACTTCAAATAAAAGAATGTTCTATACGTCTCCTATAGTGTCGGAATCACCTCTATAGCAGAAATACGAAACAATTCTGCATAGTCTGTCTCTGTTGGACAGCCCTTTTCCAGAGCTTGAAGTCCAGGAGTAATCAATCCAGTTGATTATAAAGTGTATGCCCATATAATAAATAAAATCTTAATGTATAGACTCAAGGTTAAGGAAACCTAGGAGTCAAGAATGAATTAGTATGTTTATTTCATTATAACGAAGCAGACTAATTGTTTCTTTTTGCAGGTTAAAGGATGGGACGCATCGGTTGCAAAACCAAAGAAAGAGAAAGACGCTGAGAAATTTTTCTCTGAATCCGAAGAGGACAATGAATCTGCAGCCACCAGTGGTAAGGGCGTCTATCAGGAATGTCCTGACTTATGTGACTTTACATAGTTTATTACTGAAAGAAAAGTCTATTTTGGGTTTGGGGGAAAACCCCCCACCTGCGGCATTGGATGGGCAGTGTGCCGATTTCCCACTGATCAGACAAATGAGGAAAGAGTCGGCTAGCACACATCTGTGTACGTAGTATTCCTCCATTTATACTACAAAAACAGTCACGCTTCCCATCTCGCTGTGAAATCTTAGCCGGATTGTTCATGGCTTGCGTTACAGATCAGAACACAGCGATTTACATTGCTTTGCGTGGATGAGAAGAAGTGGATCAAATAACCTTAATGCATCTCCTTGGGCTTCCTCGAGCATTACCAGTGAGAATCGCACGTTAGATCTTTACTGTTGTAAAAGTGAACTAGGCTGATCAGGATCTTGTTCGATATTTCCTTCTATATCATGAGCAATATAATAGCTATCGAAATCTGAAGGCTACTGACCCCTAATAAGGTGTCCAGCCTTAAATGAACATTTATGAAATTATTAGTGTTAATTATTTTATACATGATATAGAATTAAAAAAAAATAAAAAATATTTAAGGTGCTTACCCTTCTGTACGCCAAAGCATAATGTATGTAATTGAAAGGCTAAACGTGCCCCTCCGGCAACAGACGTGGACCCGCAGGTTTGATTGCAGGGATGATTAGAAATGGGAACTGATAAAGGGATGTCGAGAGGCAGTTGCTAGGTTAGTAACCAAGTGCTGCCTCTGAGTTAAATGGTGTTGCCCTAAAATATGGAAACATAGGGGGCCATGACAGACAGGAGCATTTTAAGATATAAAGTGATTTTTAGTACGTCATCCGTCTTGTAACTGGAACTTAAAATTTCCCTGCGTGCGCGGGTGTGTTGCTGGTTTTATGTGACTGCATTTTTTCTTTATTATTCGGTTTATGCGAAAACTAGATCTATCCGTGTAATATATACCTGCTGTGAACCACAGTTCCATAATGGGTTTTGGATTCAATTATTTAAAATGACATAAAAATAACAAGCTGCTAAGTAAAAAAAAAAATACATAACACAAAGCCTTGTGTGCTGATTAATGCAAAGTATTTTTCTGATGAAGGGCTCACTTTAATGCCGTAATAATAATTATATACACAATGGGTCTTTCGGTTGGCATGCATTGTCAAATCCATTGTCATTCTATGTGTATTGATCAATTCTGTGAAAACCGTTTTTATTTCCACAAGATGTTTTGCTATCAGTCAGAGTAATGAATATAGGTTTTATTGATTCTTGTTACAAGATTAAACAATAGCTTTCCATGTGTTAGCAGAGCACTGGTGGCTTTGGAGATATGTATCTATTAAAGTTTGTAGAGGTCTGCTCCTCCATGTTGGGGCACTGTGATGAGTTTGTTCAATTATTTAATATCTGGTTATCCAGGATCGTAATGTTTAGTTATTTTTTTTATGTGCTAGAAAATGAATCTGATAGTGAAGAGGACAGTAATGATGAGGAGGAAAGCAGCCGTGAGGACAGCAAAGACAGCTCGGCCAGTGAAGACGAGGAAGACTCAAATGAGGAAAAGAAGCCAAAGAAAAGTAAAAATGACAGGTAAGTGTATACACGGGTGACGTAGACTGCATTCTAATCTGTACTGACTCGGTTACCTGCTGTGTTTGCAACTGGACACATCTCAGGAGCCAAGTAGCCATGGCTGCTAGATTTGTTTAGTTGGCTTCTAAATCTTAGTGCTATTTTCTATTAATGTCGGTGGATGCATCTCTCCCCAGCATCAAGTGTCCACGTAAATGTTTTTAGATATGACGGTGATATAGATCTCTTTAGATAGGAATACCCAATCAAAGGCGAAATCCAGGCCTCGTCCATTTATGAATGTCTGTAAGTGCTATATATATGATTCTCATCAAAATACGTTATTGCTGCCTTTAATTATAAATCTGTTACATTTAGCTCAGTAGGTGGAACGGCATCTTTAATGTTTTATCCTAGGGCTACTCGTGCCTTCGATCTGTTCCGTTCGCCACCTTCGGCAGGTAGCCAGGCTCGAGCACCCGTTGCGCTGTAACCCGCCGCCAGGCCCAGCAGCTTAGCTCAGTCGTGGCTGACAGCCCTGATTGGGGTATACTACGCACTCTGCTCCTTTTATTACACACCGTAATTAAAGCAACTCGCCCTGCCACTTCCATAACAAACACAGCATAATGCCCTAATTATGACTTTATTAATTTAAGTCAGGATTTAATGATTTTAAAAGTGATTTATATTGTTTCTCCCGCTCAGAACAAATGAAATCTGTAGGTTAAATTAATACAGGCTTTTCATCATTGCAGAGCGAAAAAGCTACTTACCAGTAAATTTATTTCATTAGCTTAACAGCTACAACTAGCATCGGTAGGGTAAACAGTGGGTTGGTTATTAGCTTACAAGCGCTAAAACAATAAAATAAATGACTGTGAGCGTCGCCCACTAGATGCCCCGTGTACAAGAGTGCGACAGTAGAGGGTCACAACAGAGACATTTTTGTTAATGACCCTTTGTTTTGGTGATGGTTATTTCACTGTTGAGTAGATATGGCTGGATGGTTTATATCCCCAGTGCCCCTAGGCTGAAGGCCCACTGATATTCACCATGACCATGATAAAAGGAAGTGGATATAGCCAAGTAGAGGCATCTAATTAGTAGGGTATGTTAAATTTTGTTGTCATTACTTAGTCAGAAGTCGTACATAAAACGTATTTTTTTTATAAGCATGTCATTTTTTTTATAGTGAGTCTGACGATGAAAATAAGGAAAGTGCATCAGAAAGTGAAGATTCCAGTTCGTCATCTTCTCGAAATTCAGAAAAGGATTCTTCTGGTTCCAGTTCGCAGTCAGAAGAAGAAAGTGATTCAGAACACAAGACGGCTAAAAAGATCGTCAACAACAAAGTAAGGCATGCGGTACGTAGGAGCTGCCCTTGTTACTATAAGGGGCCGCCATCTTTAATTCTTTCTTTATAAGTGATTCATGAACCATGCTGTTACTTGAGATACTTGAGGGGTTTTTTTTGCATGGAATCCCCCACTGGATTTTTCCCATGTTGCTGGGTTCAGAATTGGTTCAGGTGCTATTGACGGCCACTGGCTACATTGACTTGAATGGCAGCAAAAGTAAGTGTTTTAGCCCCGTGCAGTTGGGTCAAGCCTGGAAACATTATGTTCTAGTATATGGAAGTGTATTGTGATTGTTTTAGAGGCTATGATGCATTCACATTGGCTACTTATAATAGTAGGCAAACAGGGGCAGTCACAGAACTGACACAGGGTAATAATTTATTGCCATGCTATCATTTTCTAAAAGTAATAAAGGTACATTTCATATACATTCTAATCCATACATTATATACACTTGCTCATGCATATGTTGACGCATTAGCTTATTCCGTTTCATTAAAAAAGTTGTACTATCCAAATACATAACCTTATTTTTTTTCTTTTAAAAGTCCTTTTCATGTGGTCAGAATATAATTGATTATTTATTTGTGATATGTTGATAGCTTTTCATACTGTAAAATATTTTAAAATACTGGGGGATAGATCTGAGTCACCGAGGCATTAAATACTTTGTCTATTACATTAAACCTATAATAAGCGGATCTATTTTAGCTAAACATACAGCATTTTTATGATGATATCAACATTTCTTGTCTTTTTTTAGACGCGCATCTTCATGTAAGATATGTCTATAAAACCCGTTTAGAAAAACAAAGTAATTATTGGTTAGAGTCAGCTGGATAAATAATTTGGATTCATAGTTATCAGCCCTAGATACTGATTAAAAAAGAGAGACTGCTTATAATTCTGCCATCTGCTGCAAGACGGCATTACCTTCCAGTGACCCTTGTAGAAATAGACTTGGTAATATGAATATGCAGAGCCCATAAAAAGCATTTTACTCTGACGTTACAAATTATCCCTTGACTGTTACAGAAAATCCTCCTAATGACCATCAGATGAAAATTATGATCAATGTCATTTTAGCAAGGATTAACCCTATGAAGTCCAGAGGCACTAGGACACAAGGATTTTCTGTAGGCAACAAGGCTACGTTAGATATTCCAGGCCAAGCCATACTATATAGCACGACTAGGCTGCCTCGCCTCAGGGGGTTCTGCTTGGGGGTCTTTGCATGCCATAACGATTTATGTCACCTATCTTGTGTCACCCCATAAACTAATAGGACAGCACAAGGGTGTCCATGTTTTACACATTGATATACGTGTTGGTTGGCTTCTGATGTGATCATAACCCCCAGCCTGTGGAGCCAAAGAGGGACATATTGTTTGAGGGGATGTGGCTCAAGCTGTAGAGGCACGGCTTTAAACAGCCTTTTTAGGGGACTTTGGAATCTATTGATAGCGTTTTATGTAACTGACCCTGCAATAACACTCGTATCTATAGGGTAGCCAGGAGAAATATATGTCATATATATATATAATCCCCTAAAGGAGGACATGTGAGAAGCAAGGAAAAGCTTACAGCACCTTAAACCTTCCCATGCATGATAGAAGCGATACTCTGCCTGTTTAGACTATGGCATGATAAACCATTTACCTTTCTGTGTATTATCTTTGCCAGACACTACCGGCCCACCATCCTGATCCCGTCTATGTTTCTATGAAATGCTCGTTCTAGAGCCCATCTACCTTTCCATTATATGCCCGTTCTAGAGACCCTCTACCTTTATAGTATCCGCTCGTTCTAGAGACCCTCTACCTTTCCGTTATATGCCCATTCTAGAGACCCTCTACCTTTCCATTATATCATCCATATCATCCATATACCATCCTGATCCCGTCTGTTTCTGTGAAATGCCTGTTCTAGAGACCCTCTACCTTTATAGTATCCGCTCATTCTTGACCCCCTCTCCATTGTGTACACAGTACAGAGTCATTTTAGCTTTCTGATTCTCTGATGATTTGAGGAATTGTGTTATGATTTTCAGTAAACTTTTAATTGCTGCCAGGATTTTTGCACATGTCTCATATCTATTATTTTATTCCTCGGCTGCTGTATAATTTATATATATATATATAAACACACACACACACGGGCGTAACTAGAAACCACAGGGCCCTGGTGCAAAAATTGCACCAGGGCCTCACAACATGTGCCACCCTTGCCTTAAACAGCCTGTGACCGCCACCTTTGCCCCAAACAGCTTGAGTGCCTTTGCCCCCAAGCAGCTTATCATTGCCATGTAACCCCCAAACAGTCTGTCTGTGCCATCGTTGCCCTTAAACAGCTTGTATGTGCCTTCTTTGCCTCTTGTCTCCCCCTTTCAACATATACTCTGACACACGCATGTAAACACACTTAATTACAAATTACACACACTTAACTCACTAACACACACGTACACATTCATTCTTATACACACTCCATCTCATCCCTACTTACACATCAGCTCAGCAATCCTTCCTAACCAGCCCTTCATTGACACTGTCTGCAAAAGCAGGATGGTGGGGACGTTGCATGTTCTTCAATACGTTTCAATTAACATGTTTGAAAATGATGCTATTCATAATAAACCAGGTAATGGTCATGTATGTATAAATCTAAATGTATAGCGCTGCAACATGATAGCCATGGATAGAGAGAAAGCAAATTTAGTAAAGATGATACGTTTATTGGCTAAATGACAAAATAAATGTATTGCAAGCTTTCAACGCTATCTAGGTGTCTTCTTCATGATAATATGCCTGAAGAAGAGACCTAGAAAGGGTTAAAAGCTTGTAATCCACTATATGTCAGTTAGCCAGTGAAGGTATCATCTTTGCCGAATGTAAATCCAGATGTATGTGAGTTAAAGATGTATTATTATTATTATTATTATTATTATTATTATTATTATTGTATTTTACTCTATTAGAGTCAAACTAGAACTGACAGACTAAGATGAATTTGGTAAAGTGGGCCCTGCTCATAAATTTACAATCTGGAGGAATAAAAAACAAAAACACATCTCTGGCCCAGGGTCCCTTGCAGTGTTGGGGTCCTTTCCCTGGGCCACAGCGAGCATACAGACGCTATACAACATGCAAATGAAAATGGAAATTTGGGGCAATATCATTATTCTGCTTATTGTCCTCCTCTAACAACCTGATGTTGACGTAGGTAATGCAGTGGTACTAGTGGGGGATCGGTCAGAGTCATATTTAAGTTGTGAATGATGCATTTTACCGAAATATTTTGGAAGGTAAGATGAGATTAGCACTGAAAGCCGCCGCGGTTCATGTTGTATTTCTGTGCTGCTCTATGGCTCATGCAGCGGTGTGAAATTTTCATTTTCCGCACTTTGCAGTCAGCGTGCATGAATTATGCATTGAGCAAGAGAAATCCTCAATCTCCTGCTTCATCTCTTATATGCTTTTATCCAGTTTCTGTCTCTATTAACAAGATGAATTGTAAATTGGCAAATCTAGATGCAATGTACCTTTAACGTTTTCGTTAAGAGCTATTCCCCCCCCCCCCCCGGGCCGTATTTAAACCATGGTAATGTGTTAAAAATATACAGCAATTTATTGCAGGTAGGGGCGGTTGCAAATATTTCTCCCCAAAATCCAATTACAAATGCCTTCTTGCCACGAACAACTGTTCCATTTCTGTTCGTTCATGGAAGCTTATCATCCATACGACTCGTAATATGCATTGAAATGAACATTGATTGTACAAACACAGGTTATTGTTTTCTCATGGGATTGTGTTGAATTTTGACTTTATAGTGCTATTACAATGGGGGGGGGGTTCCAACGTTACCAATAACATAATTAACAATATTCTAAATTAACAATAACATGAGCACACTGAAGACACCTCTGTTCAGAAGAAGCCTCTGTTCTTCAGTGTCCTATATATTAATCTTGTTCCAGTCTATGTCCAGTTAGCCATGTGCTGACAGCGTTGCAAAACATGTCCATGATTGCAAAACATGTCTGGTATTTAATAACATATTGTGTTAAGGTACTGACCCAAATATTAACATACTTTTCCATTATTATTATAATAAATAACTACAGCACAGCAGTTCCAATTGACACACCTGATCCATTCTCTTGGTCACCATTTCTATGAAGATCACCTTTCAAGATTTGTACCAGAATCCAGAGGCGTACTTGCCTTATGGTGCTCCCCTAGACCTCACCCAGAGCATTACCCTTCAATTGCTGCTGCCGTTACTGCTATGTGACGTGATATGATGTCATATCCCTCCTCATGAGGACGGTCATCATGGGGGGTACAGCATGCTATGGGGCATTTGTTGGTTAATGGAAATGTACCCATTGGGGAGGTCAAAGCTCCCATTCAGCAGTAGAGCCTGATCTCCCAATAGAGCAATACGTCCCTAGTTTTGGGGTGGTTCCGCTGCCCCCTAACTGGACCTGTCACCCTAGGCCAGGATACCCCACTTCCAGAATCCATTCACTAGTCCAGGAAACTCTTAATCACTTCATGTGTTTAAAAACGTAGATAGCATTGGCCATAAACCAGCTGACTGGTATATTTGTGTTTTCTCAGAAACCTGAACCCAAAGCCTCAAAAACGGAGACTACCAAGAAAAAGGACATCTCTCTGCTGGATCTAGATGACTGTAAGTATAATGAAAGTGGCTTTGACTTTTGAGGTGGCTATAGTACTTGTGCTAAGCAAACAGGCATAATTACCCCATTCCAATTTCAAAGCTCTATCCAGCTCATAGAACTTCTGATAGCTTTTTAATTATTTTCTCAGCAACCAAATGCACAGGTTCAGCCAAGCTGAATATTGTGTTCTAAGCGTCGCTGGAATGGATAGCCGCTGAACACATGGCATCAATACAACAAGTGCCACACAAGACACAATCCCCTGTATATTATGGATTTGTATTGTGGAGAGTGGCCTGATTAGCTGTGATAACTTCATGAATGGTAAATGTCGCACAGTACTGAATCAATGCCAAGTTAAGAGTCTACATTATTTTAACCATACAGCCAAATGGTTGGCTAGTGGCTTAAGATCCAGGAATTTAATCTCCTATAAAGAATCATAGCATTTATAGAATCGTATCTCACTTTGTCTGAAATGAAGGTGGAATAACCAGCGTTTTATGTTCCTTCGCAGTTGAGGTGTCGTCTCCTGTGGTGACTTCTAAACCCACCATTCTCTCTCCTGCTTTGTTGGCTGATCTACAAGGTCTCTCGCTCACCACATCATCTCCCGTCATAAATGTAAGTGGTACAAACCCCACGCCTTCACTCGTGCGCAGCTGGATTCTTTATACTATTAATAAGTGATTGAGTAATTTATAGTGTTCCACACCAAATTCGAACCATCTTGCAAAATAAATACTTAGGATATCCCTTCTGTTAGGGATCCATGTAGGGAAAGAGTTTGTATTGTGCATGGAAACTGTGTAACAATTAAAATACAAAAGTTATCTATTTAGTGTTGGTTCCCCATTTTATGCAAGAAGGAAAAAGAAGATGCCTCTCCTGAACTTTTGTAACGTTAACATATATACAGTATAAGCATATTCTAGAGAGCTGTGACGTCTTGCATCAACATTGGCGTTTGTAAGGACCTTCCATTCTAAACAACTAAGCATGCCAATGCCTTTTATGCGTTCAGAACACAGCCCGGGTCACACTGTATGTCCGTTAACCGACTCATTTGACATGGGTTGTGATTTAATATCTGCTACCTGGCAAACACACCTCTCTCTCCTCCCGTTATATATAAAACATCAATAGCCATGACGCTTGTGTACAGAATCATGTCTTTAGCTGCATCAAGGCAGGGTTTGGAGGTGCCATGGTGCAGAAGGAGAGACCCAACAGTATATGAACAATTATTTTAATTTGGTATGAAGATTTCATTCAATGAGTTGCATTAAGAGTTCATTTAACCAAAGCATTACTCCTATAGTTTGCTTTTTAGCAAAGCATGTTCTCCCTTCACGTGATGAACCAAGTTTCAGTGTTCCAGCTCTAACGCTAATAAATGCCCGTTGGTTTGTAACAGATTTAGAGCTGTTGGCAGGGTACCCTCATATCCTCGCGTATCACACCATAGAAGATAAAAGAAATAAAATAAGTTTGTCAAGCACAATCGCCTGTATTGCAAACTTCTGTAGCGCATGTCCTTTGGATAAGAAATTTCAGTTTTTCATTTAAAATTAGAACTTTTGATTACGAACCTTTTTGTGTTTTTAAAAATACACATATGTTGCGTGGAGCTCACATATCATGACATCCCCAACATGGAAGAATATGAAATTGGTATCTCTCAGTGCTTCGTATTTGCATAATGTGAGAAATAGCTGTAAAATCGGAAATAATATTCCAAAGTCTTTTTTTTTTTTTCCAACTTTTTCCTTCACTGAGAGAGAAAATGAATTTAACTGTAGGGCACATGCCGAACTAACACTAAGAAATTAATTTATTACCGCACGAAGGAGAGCTTGCAGTAAGAATAGATGAGTATATGACCCTAATATCAGAGGAATGTAACAGCCACTTATCTTAGAATATGTCAGACAGTCTATTATTCAAATCATTCACCACTGTAATTGCATACAGCTTCTATAAAGCCTATCAATAAAGCCTATTTCTCTAAATTCATAGCTGCCGCACATTATTGAAAGTATACTTTGTCCCTTTGTTTCATCTACTTGATCCGTAAATGAAGATTAATAACAGAGTATAGTATCGCAATAGCGTTTTAGAACATCCCAATGCGACCCCTTGGACCACCAGAGGGACCCACTCCGCTAACATTTCAGGCCCATTTTGTAGATGTTGGGTTAATTGTGGAGAAATAGAGGAGAAAATATGTTTAAGTGCTCATTCTTTTTAATCAAATCACCCTCCCTTTTAAACTGATTGAAATGTCACAGAGTATGCCTTTTCATGCGTTCGTTAGTAAATCAGTTAATATGTTCTACAGGCAGGACTGCAAAATAATGCCGCAAATAGAATTCAGCAGTGTGGACGTTATACTTCCTAAGGGGGGAAATACATGGATACTGTGTCTTTAAACAGACTTTACATTCGGTTTATTAAGCAGGTGAAGTGTTGCTCTCACCACATGCCCATTCCCACCAGTATATTTGCATTTTATTAAATACCGGGTATGCGTGAGACTAAACCTTAGATAGCTTTTTCATCCCTGGGTGATTGAGGGGCCAATTTGAGGGAAAATACTGGGATCCCTACTTCAG
Source organism: Spea hammondii (assembly GCA_029215755.1). NCBI lineage: Eukaryota > Metazoa > Chordata > Amphibia > Anura > Pelobatidae > Spea > Spea hammondii. The sequence continues at coordinate 166,695,888 of JARDYJ010000001.1, read as the reverse complement.
ACCCAAAGGACCCTATAAAAAACATTACATTCTTTGACTCAATAGCACAAGCCAAATGGAATTAATGAGGACTCAACTTGCCCAAGCAGTTACTGTGATAATGCTTGGTTACCTCAAATAATCTCAAGTTTTGTGATCTGTCTTTAGTGAATTTACCACAAGGTTCATTGGTTTTGGCTTCGGTGCTATTTCTGTGCCAGCAAGTCCCAAATCCCGTGTTCTGGACATCCTTCTGCTGCCCTAAACAATCGGTCTTGAACTGAGCTCCTCATCTTCTCATCCTACATCCCCACCAAGAATCATCCTTTGCTGTGAATAATTCAAGCATCACCCCGACATCAAGATCTGTGCTCTCCTCTTCATTTCTCACGATTATTCACTTGGAGAGCACCGCCACTTTCACTTATATCACACCAAACCGCTAATACATGCCCTAATCACTTCTCACCTTGACTGCTGCAATCCTCCTTCATCTGAACTCCCCAATGCTTGCCTTTCCCAAAACCATTCTTCATGTCTAAGCCATACTTATCATCTTTACTTGTCACTCATCCAATACCACCCCTCTGTGCCAGTCCCTACATTGGCTACCAATATCAACCAAGATAAAATTCAAAATCCACACTTACAAAACCCTCACCCAGTACTGGAAACATACAATTAGACAGCAGATAGGAACCGCTCGGGCTAGTCTTGTCTTGGATGACCATATGCTGTTCCCAAGCATGTGTTACTTCACTCACTGTATTAACCTCTATCACTTCTGCTGGGAGGCTGTTCCACATACCTAGCACACACTCAATAAAGTAAAACTACCTTAAATTACATCTAAGCCTCTGACCTTTTTAGTTTTCAATTTTGACCTCTAGTCCTCCCATTTCTTCTCCTTTTACCTGTACTTCGCTCCTGTATTTCTCTACGTCGCTTCTCTCCTCTCTTGCAAGCTGTACAACATAACCCCGCAATGAACGGCACATACCTTACCTCACCTCTCATCCTATCCTTCCTTTTCCAGCTTCAACATTTCAGTTATTGAACACCATCCTCTAGATTTCTTACAACCTGCTCCATCCAGCACTCTGAAAGCCTTCAAATATGTTCCCTGGATACACACCTTTTCTGGGATGCCTACCATGTAACTATGCCTTAACTATTCAAAACCTCCAGGTTCCTATTGCTTTGGATTATAAGGTGTGGAAGTCAGTGGTGTATTTGTGTTGGGCGCTGTCCTTTTTAGCCGGCAACGGGATATGATGTCATATCACGCTGCTCCACTTTCCAAGGAAGCATGGCGCAAAAGGAAACTATGGAGGACAGTCCTGACTTGGCACAGCCCTCCATAGTGTTAATAGCCCGGTTGGAAAGAACTATGATATTCCTTTTTAACCAGCCCATTGACTACAGGAAGCTGTGATCGCCAAGTAGGGCGTTAGCCTCCTGTTATGTGGCTGGGGCTGTTGCTTCCTTGGATCTGCCTCCCCAGGCCAGAATATACCACTGTTGGCAGCTAGAGATGTACCTTGGCTGGCCTGCTCTCTCTCGCGTGCTTACCCTCTCCTCTACGCGAAGTACGCGTGATCTTGTCATGGTCCGGTGGGCTGCATGGCTGGCTTTGAGTTTGTTATCGAGTCTGTGCCGGCCAGTTACAAGAAAGATCTCTGATCTCCTCAACCAGCCCATGGAGCAGAAGCGCTTAGGAAAAGTGTATTACAAAATAAATCTGCCCTAGGTTAAGCTGTCAGAGGAGCTACTGTCCCCCCGGAACTCTTGGTCAGGATACACTACTGTTGACGACCATCCCCTCAACACCTAATTTCTTTTAAAATGTGTATGGTGTGTAGAACCCATTTTACGGCGCCAAATAAATACCGTATTTGCTCGATTATAAGACGACCCTGATTATAAGACGACCCCCCAAAATCTGAATATTAACTTAGGAAGAAAAGAAAAAGCCTGAATATAAGACGACCCTAAAGGAAAAAAGTTTTACCGGTAAATGTTAATTCATGTAAACTATTTTTTTTAAATAAAAGCTATGATTGAGAAAAATATTTTTTTTGTTTTTATTTCCTTGTATTTTCCAACCTGCCCCCCAGTTACGCACATCTTCCCCCAGGCTTGCCACACCAATATGGCACTGTGGCCCATGATATGCCTTTTAACCCTCTATATGCCACTGTGCCCCATGGTATGCCTTTTGACCCCCTATGTGCCACTCTGCCTCCAGAAATGCCTTATACCCCTATATCCCATTCTGGCATTTAGGGGGTTAAAATGCATATTATGGGGCAGAGTGGCATATAGGGAGGTATAAGGCATTCCAGGAGGCAGAGTGGCATTAAGGGAGTTAAAAGGCATTGTATAGAGCACTCTGCCTCCAGAAATGCCTTATACCCCTATATGCCACTCTGGCATTTAGGGGGTTAAGAGGCATATTATGGGGCAGAGTGGCATATAGGGAGGTATAAGGCATTTCAGGAGGCAGAGTGCTCTATTAAATGCCCCTTTAACGCCACTCTGCCTCCTGAAATGCCTTATACCTCCCTATATGCCACTCTGCCCCATAATATGCCTTTTAACCCCCTAAGTGCCAGAGTAAAATGCCCTATGCCCCCATTTAACACACAGACACACACACACACACTTACCGGGCTTCCAATTTCCTGCTGTATTGCCGGGGCAGCGGGTTGACGTCTCCTTCCGCTGCAGCCGGAACGAGGTGGAGTTGGCAGCGGGGGTTTTCTGCGTCTGTCGCGGATACCTTCCCCGGCTGTCAGAGTTCCCCGCACCGGTGCGGGGAACTCTGATCTCTGACAGTCGGGGAAGGTATCCGCGACGGACGCAGACAACCCCCGCTGCTAGCCACACCTCCTTCCGGCTGCAGCGGACGTTGTCTACGCGGATCGCACCGGCAATACAGCAGGAAGCACCGGTAAGTGTGTGTCGGGGGGGGGGGAGAGAGACAGGAGGATCCAGGTCCCCTGCAGCGGTGCAGGGGATCTGGATCTTAGTCTCATAATCAGACCTCTATTTGAGGTCTGATTAGAAGACGACCCCGATTAGAAGACGAGGGGTATTTTTCAGAGCATTTGCTCTGAAAAAAACCTCGTCTTATAATCTAGCAAATACGGTAACAGAGAAAAGCAGTCCATAGACAAATCTGTGTGCAACATGTTTACTCGCCAGTTTCTTTGCATACATATCTAAAAATACTAAATACTGAATAAGGTTTAATCCGCGTTTAACTCTAACTTGCCTAAAAAAATAACAACAATCCATAATGATTGGTATATTTTTATTCATAGTAAGCCAGTGGTCAAATTCCTGCCGTGATCTGCTTCTGTCAGCGGGTGTTAGGGGCCAAATATGTTGCTTCAGGTTTTGGAAGGTCCGATTTACCTCCTCACATCTTATGCAGCAATCAGACATGACATGGGACATATTCATTGACCCTATGCCTTTCCAATGCTATCATTCACCGGAAGAGGCTGCCCGAGCTAGACAAGAGGCTCATTTCAATTCCAGCAATCGTAATTAAAGGTTAATTCACCGAGTCAGAATTAACGAGGAAAAATACAAATGATGGGCAAGCAGCTGCCGTTATAACACAACTTTAGAACAATACAATTATGCTGTGAATTTGACAAAGGAAAAAAAAAAAAGTCTACGATAATCAAACTGCGTTGTTCCATGGCTAATTGGGCTACAGAGGAGCGTTCTGTAATGGACGTGGTTTGATCACCACCGGGGGAAACACATTTCCTCCTTAATTAGCTAAAACTTTCTACAAAGTCAAGCTTTCCTATTGTTGTTGTTGTTCATTATTATTGCATATTGTTTGTGTTCAAATCCCTCATTTTTCAAAACTACACAAGTCAGTTTGCACATCTCAATCAAGGTGAGCCGTCAGAATGCTGGAGCAATCATTTGCGCGATATTTAACAGTATCGCTTTTATCTTGTATTTTGGCTTATTTTTCCTGTTTGTGTACTCCAATTGTACTATCTCTGCCTACATAGTAAAAAAAAAATGTTGTTTTTTTTTAAATGCTGGTTATAAACAGCGATAGATAATATAGATAATTATTTAATGTACATGCTCCAACATACACACACATATATAGATCTATAATATATATAATATGTTTTTGTGCAAATATTGCTAAAATATTGGTCTGCGCAATGTTGCTAGCCTGGACATCTACTGCTTTTTGATGTACTTTTATGGCATTAAAATCAAATTGAATTACCCATTTTTTTAATTATTATTATTAATGATAATAAACCATATTATTATTATTAATAAAATGTTATTATAGGGAGAGATGGTGTTTTAAATAACAAATAAGCCAAACTGTAATAATTTACACCATGCCTGGGAACAGCGAGCCATGCGAAGCAGCTTTTGTGAAGCCCGAGTGTCATTTTTACTGCAGTCACTGAATCCGAAACCTAGTTATGCCTAACTACAAAATAACCACATTTTATTTCCACGGAACCCGAGGACATATCTGTCAGGGAATTCCCTGGAACAGATCAGTCTGCGAGGAGTCCACTGAATAAAAACTCAATACATTGCTGACAGATGTAATAACGCTTGGTCAACAGACATTTGGAGCGCGATGAAATCATTGTAGATGGGGCTGTCTGCTATCAGCACTGTTCTTTTTAAAGCCAGCAAGGGCAGTATTAAAAAGTATCGCTCACGGATCCTCGACAGGGACTGATACGAAGTTATCTCTGCCTCATGCTTTTAAATGTAAGCTTTGTGTCATGTTATTTATAACTTTGATCTGAAGCATGCGGAACACGCCACGGTTTGGGTAACAGTTTTTAAATTGTAACTTAATCGCACGTCTATACCAACTTTCAAAAAGTACTGTATAGAAGTATTTTTGATTGTTTTATTGTAACATTGTCACAAAGATACAATCCGCACAGAATTGGGGCATTTTTTTGTGGTTTCAATTTAGTGTTATATATATATATATATATATATATATATATATATATATATATATATATATATATAAATTTATTTTACTTAAAACATTTATTTTAACACTCATTCTGAAAGACTATGGTTGGATAACTTTTGTATTTTTTTTTGAACATCTGGTTACGGGAAATGTGAATATAATTCATTTTTTCGCATCTTTAGTCTTCCATGAGTGTGAACTAAGGTTGTTGTCATGGAAACAATGTATAATGGATTATAAAGGAGCAAATTCCTTCTAGGTATGACACAAGTCTTTAAGACATGATCTGATTTAAGAGAATTCAAATTCTAAAAGAGAATGATGTCTTTTAGGTGAAAATACCTACCATTATTCTGTTTCAAACAATATTTTGATATAAGGAGCACCAAGAAATAGCATTTATGGGCCCCCTCTGGCTTAGGTAGTTGATAACTTTTCATTCATAATTAGTTCATAGAGAATCAAGAGACATTTCAGGGAAATTGAACTGTCAGTGGGTAGAAACAAGCATTTGACCTCATCACATTGAGTGGGGCCCATCATAATTTGTTCATTTGGTCCCCATCAGCCCAGGCTCATCTCTCATACGGCACCTCGCTGACCTTCCCTCTCCAATTCCGCTCAGTTCAGCTTTAATTATGACTCAGCAGACCTGAAGAAATATTGCTGCCGGCTGTCTAGAACCCTGAACTGCCACTCACCGAGAGATTGTTTTCTAACAGGTAATAAATGCCCGGAGGAAGTGTCGCTCTGTGCCCCCACGCAAGCACTGCCTCTTCGGAGATATTTTTTTCCACCCTTTCAAGTATGTCACCGGCGGAAAATGAAATGTTCATTTTGTAAAGGAGAAGATAGTATTACTGTGTGTGGTGTGTTTGCGCATGTTGGTTTGGGGGAGCAAAACTGAAGGAGGTGGAATAAACAGAGAAACATAGAATCTGATGATAGATAAGAACCATTCGGCCAATATAGCCGGTTCGTTTTCCTTGGTCTCATCCTATACATGTTTAACTTCCCTCGCTGTATTTATGTCTGCTGCTTCAGCTTGGAAGCTGTTCCACTTAACTCATCATCTCAGTAAAGTAAAAAAAAAAATATATGTTTCAAAACATCTATACCCTGGCCATCTTGTTTTAGATTATGGCCTCTTGTTCTATTATTTCTCCTTGAAATATATATATATATATATATATATATATATATATATATATATAATTACAATGTACTTTGTGGAATAAATTAATATTTGCTGAACATGTACAATAAAAGGCAATTTTTAGATGGAAATTTACATTTCTTATTTTCATTTTTTATATGATACTTTTGTCCTACAATCCCCGGTTGTTTGTGTTCATGTGGAGTTTCATGGAAATGCACATAATGGTTCAACTGACTTTTCCTGAACCTAAAACAAGTCTGGAAAATGTCTCATCGAAGCATGTCCAGTGATACATACAGTATGTACAAGCGAATATATTTTTATACTTGGATCACATGGTGCTCCTCCACCGCAACAAAACATTGATTGAACTCTGCACTAAGTTACCTAAAAAAAAACATTAGCAATTCTTTCCTTTTGAGGCCTTCTCTTCAAAAAGAGCAGCCCTTCTCCTCCATGGTCTGACTGTTCTTGCCGCTGATTGGCTGGTTGAAGAGTAATCTCACTGATTTAACTCTATACATCGACAGAAGCTTATTGGGGACGGGCTTGTATAAAGTTAAGTGAAATTAGGGCATTTAAACCTCGGCTCCCTGGAGACTCTTCTTCTTCTAACTCTCTGTTTAGTGAATAAACACCAATGGGTTATTTAGACGAGACCTGACCCAGGCTACAGCAAATGTTATGCCTGAAGAGAAACCATGGTGTACATTTTCACTAAAAACCAGACAGTACCTGCACTTACATGTCTGGAGATCCTGGGATTGTTCAATGTGACCATCTGAAGGTTTAATCAATGAGGTTAAATAATGAGTAAAACCCCTCGGAGATGTAGCAGCTGAGGTAGACGTACTTGGAAACAGGATGCTATTGATTATAAACGACTATAATTTCCAGATAAATAGGCCAAGCACCTAGGATTCCCAATATGTACAGATCACCACGCTGTCCACCTCGCACGACTCTTGGTCTTATCGCATTCGGCTTATTCTCCGTTCTGTCTTGGCTTCTTCTTTGTGATTTTGTGTTTTCCTCGGTGTGTAATCATTAGGTAAATGACATTAGGTCCATGTTATATATTGCGGTATCTTTGCTAGGCAGCGTTGCCCTTGTTTTGGCTGTATCATGGGGTTTTAAATAGGAAGACCGTCATAATCTGATTGCTCCTTCCCAATTTCTCTACAATTAAAATAATCTGAGTCCGCGCTCGCGAGCAGCGTATTCTTGCGGGGAATGTTAGTGTCAGCAGGATTTTCAGGTCATTTGACATAAAGGATACAGGTGCGGCGTTAGCCCGCGGTGAAGGTGATCGCTGGTTTCATCAATCACTTTGCCTTCCTTTAAGTTGATACGTAATAGAGCCCTTCAATCAGCTTCCTTCTTCTTTTGTTCACAGAATAAAATAGAGCAACGTAGGGACTTGATTTTTGTCAAGGTTATGAAAAAGATTGTTAGTTGTTTACCCTGAGGAAAAGACGGCAGCATCTGGGGGATCCCGTGTGTCGCCACACTTGGAGGTCTCGTGCAGGCATGCATTGGATATTAAGGAATTGCTTACTAACTTGGACACATGTCATTGTGTACATGTGTATGAAATCATGTGATTGTGTGATCATGTGATGTGATTGTGTGACAGGATTACGTTTTATTTCATCATTTAATGCATTACTGTATCCGCCCCTAATCATTTTTTGTAGGAAAAATATAACTAAGCCTTTCGAAGGTAGCAGCGGGTTGTAGTGTTGCCAAATTGCAAGAATGATATATACCTGTGTGTGTGTGTAGATTCCCTCACTATATACGCATCTACCACTTCTGATGAGAGGCTCTTTCATTTATCTACCACCCTCTCTGTTACGTAAAACTTCATTACATCTAAACCTCTGGGCCTCCTGTTTTGGATTTTGACATCTTGTTCTAACATTTCTCCTTCTTTAAAACAAACTTCACACCTGTACTTTGTTCAATCCCTTTAAGTATTTAAATGTTTCTCTTCTTCCAAACTATGCATATTCACCAACTAACCATTCACCGTTTGAACTCTTTGCAAAATGTCCTTCATTTCCCGTAGATGATCAGATCATTTTTGTTTTTACTCAAAGACCTGATGATTTTAAGTGTCGATTGGACTGCAGAATGTGCTGTCCTTATGGGGTTAAAAATCAACAGCAAGACTGATCAACACAGCTTACAATCGAAAAGCAAACTGATGAACAACAAACACAAATTTGTTGTGATTTATGACTTAACCATGTCTCGAAACTATATCATTATACTTGCAGAATACATATATTATGTGATCTATATATATATATACATACACACAAACAGTATAGTGATGTAGTTTTGAGACATGGTTAAACTCTACTAATACTATACTTGTATGATGCTCTTAGATCAGAAGTTCTGAGTGTATGTTCTCTTCTCCATCCTTACCAAATGTCTAGACCTTTCATCCTGAGTTGGCTTTCCTTGCATCCTCTTCCCAGTACTATAGCTCCATTGGTACATTTGGATAATCAAGTAGGTTAAATAATGTCCTTTGCAATGGAACCCGCTATGTACATTTCATGTCCCAAATATCTCCCTGTGTTCTCTGCTGCCTGACTTACGCCTCTCTGTACCTCTTGTGACCTCCTCTCACTTTCACCCTTAAGACTATTCATATCTTTAATGAACCACCCTAACGCCCTTCCTTGGTCATCTATACATTTAAACAGCAGAGGAAGGCTGTATGATCGCAGATTTATATACATCAATATATATTACTCCTAACGAAAAGCCAGATTTAAAAGCCCTAATAAAGTACCTCTTTCTAAAAAAAATATATATATATATTTAGAGGACTCTAGAATTTGCCACGAAAAATGTTGGTTTTGTTAAGGCAAAATAATCAAAGAAAAAAGGTTATTGCAATATTTTAAAGATATTCAAATATTCAAGAGTCTGTAAATCGATCGGCTTTGAGCACAACGCCGTTCCTCCGTTACAAGCTTTCATTTGACGCTGTAAAAAGGGGAAAATAGAAGTTAAAAAGAAATGCAAAAACACCGACGTATAATTCATTTTGCTCCATTCTAGAAGGTTTCCCAATTTAAATCTTAATACCCTTAAAAAAGCAGACATGCTGTGGCATAAAATAACTATTAGTGACGAGTTTGTATCCTATAAATCTAACTCGAGTTGATAATATGGTCCATTACCAGCTAACTGCACAGAGTATTTTTCATTTTACACTCTTCAGTTACTTTTTAGTGAAGTGTTAAAAAATATGAAGCTTTTCTCCTCTTTAAAATTGCACGCTGTCTGTCTGTTATTAGGAGGATAACCGCTCTTATAAATGTTTCAGTGAGCTCTAAGTAGACAGTTATGTGCCCTCACATTCCACGCTTATTTGCTTACCGTAATAAACTGATAAAATATGTGTGCTTTGCTGCTGTGTATCTATAGGCATCAGGAATCGCATAGATTTCCTTGAGAAATAACGTCGTGTCTGCAGAATTGATTGGTTATTTTCAGAAACCAAAGGTGTAACTTATCGTTTCCGAGTACTCGGGGGACGTTCTATGGTAGTTTGTTTCAAAGAGGTCTGAGGTTTCTCATTATGTTCCTTTCCAAACTAGTTTTTAGCAAAATAATTATTTTCCTATGATGATATTTAATGCGATGGTTCTCGAATCTCCTGCACCAACAACACTCATAATACATATACATATGTGTGTACGTGGCAAAGGGTAGCCGTGCATCTACTTTACAACAACAAATTCCATCAGTCAAAAGGTATCCATTGTCTTCTCATCTCCAGACCAGACTCGCTGTAGTAAAATGCATTTGTTTAGGTTGACCTCTTTCCACCTTTTGTTCTTTGTTGAGTATCTAAGATGACTACATGTCATGAAGCGGGACACATATGTCCATACCTGGGAACTCTTCAGGTTTGACCCGGAGATTGCCGGGTGAGCGCTGCTTCTCCAGTCCTCCGGGTCAAGACCCGAATCCTCCGAGTCACGGGAGCGGGGTCTTGACACGCCCCACTCCACCCACTGATGTCAGGGGAACTCCCACCGACCTCACAGGACCGACGGCTGACCTCGGTGGGCAGTTGTGGCCACGTCCCGCAAGGGAAGGCCCTGGGTAGCCAGAGCCCAGAAGTTCCCAGGTATGCATATGTGTAGTTATGTTGCCCTGTTGGAGAAGGTAGAGGCTTTCCTGGCCAAGATCTTTATGAGATTCTCCCAACAAGGAAGCCAATGCGGAGAGTCTGGATATAACGACATATTCTGGATTCTGGTACAACGAAGAAAGGGTTCAAATCGTGATGGTCTGAGCCAGTGGAGCACAGATCTCTACTCCCTCATAACAAGATACCACGTAAAAAAAAAATTGCTTTATGTTGGCCATTAGGTCTTTGAAGGCCCCTTCTCTTCTTTTGCTTGAATGTACTTTGGCTTTTGGGACTCTTCATTAGACGCTGGTTGCAGTTTCTGTCTGCTCTTCTGTTTGCTTTGTAATCCATCACCTAAAATGTATTTTTTCTTTCTTGATAGGTTTCCGCTCCTACCTTTGTTCCGTCAAAAACATTTGAACTTCTCCATAGAATGAGTGGCAAAGGACTAGCGGCACACTACCATTTCCCAAGGCAGCCTTGCATTTACGGAAGCCAGATGATCTCCGTACAAATTACATTCCAAAATACCAGTGATAAAAAAATTGAGGATATTCACCTAGAAGAAAGAAAGATGCCAGCAGGGATGAAGATGCACGCGTTTAATCCCATAGGTGAGCGGCGCATGCTTTATAATCATAGCGACTGTTTATGACCTGCAAGTGATATATTTTCAAGCAATAATGATTTTCAGTTACAGCATTCAAAGGATCATTAATTAATATGTAATGAAGTTTCCTAGCGTGTTATAGGTGGGATACAAATGGAAAATAAATATTCCCTAATAGCAATGTGTTCAAGAGCCAATTTGCATTAAGTTTTATTCTTTTATTCTTCAACAGCATTTCATCTTGTGTTTGTTTTAAAAGAAAAAAAAAACATTGTTAACTAATCCGGCTTTAATTACATTGTCGTGAACATCCTTGGGGTTTATTCACTAAAGGGGGAGTTTCATTTTACTATTCAGTGTAAAGGGCCATCTAAAGCAAAATTCTCTAACATGAATAGGTAAATCTGATTAAGTAATCTCTCGATTTATCTATACATTATACAGGGCCAGTCAAGCTCTTCCTGCAGCAGAAGCTCATTTGGGTTGGACCTTCATAATGAATAGTAAAGTTAGAGAGCTGAAACACAACTTTCTTTACTTAATAGACCCCTTTGTGTGGGTATCGTATAGATGGCCTTAACCAACTGATTAGACATTGATCCTTTGAGTATATTATTTCTTCTTTTCTTCTCATCGATGGCTCTGTGGTGTTGGCCAATGCAGGGACCTTGGCTTAGATAGAGTATTCTCTGATCATTGAGCTGTGTATAAAGAGCACTTCAGGTGCAAAATTGGGCTGCAATCACCATAGCAACCAATGATTGAAGGTAAAAAAAATTTTTTTCCTCTTCAAAGAGAAGAAACATAATAGGCGCTAATAGTGGTGGCGTTGGTTGATTTGATAACGCCCTGTTTTATATTAAATGCTATTTTTAAACAAATAAACCTGATAAACCAGTAAAAGATTATTGGGAAAGTTCCAGCACCTGCTTCTCCTATCACACGCGCCTCCGGTGCGGCAGGCCTTCCCGGCCATTAATGTGATAAGCGGGGTGTATTTATCACACGCACATGCCGGCTCAGGTTTCTTATTTGATTTGCTTTTGCCTTTGTAAATGTATTTGGGCAAAACATTTTATTTTGCAGATTCTCTGGAGCCAGATGGATCCATTACGGTCTCGATGGGTATTGACTTCTGCGATTCCGCTCAGACTGCCAGTTTCCAGTTGTGGTACGTTGTATTGCTGCAAATAACAAACAACGTTGTATGCGCGCTTGTGTTTGGAATAATCCACAAACAGGAAGGATAAAGGAATTGTGTAACGTATTGGAACGCTGGAACCTATAACAGATACATAGATTCTTCTCTGTGTTTTGTTTCCGTTCCTCCTGGTGTATTATGTTATAGCATACAAAATAATGCCAACATTTAATTTTATTTCACATTAGCTGTATCATTTTCTTTATGCCATTCGTCATTGTTTTGTAGCCCCAGTTTTTTAAGATGTTTCTTGTTGCACGTAAAACACTTCATCTCACTGATTTATTATGCAGATCTGGCTCAATCCTTGCTGGATTGGCCCTTCATAATGTGTTGTGGAGTTGGATGAAATAATTCAGGTTCCCTGAATTAAAGTGAATTCACGTTGATTTAGCTATATATACAGCAGGAAAAAGCATATATCGCAGGAAAAATGGCCAAATCTGAACGATTTTGACAAGGGCCAAATTGTAACAACTGGGTCAGAGCATCTTCAGAACTGTAGCTCTTGTGGGGTGTTCCCGGTCTGCAGTGGTCAGTATCAAAAGGGGGCCAAGGAAGGAAAAGCAGTGAACAGGCGACAGGGTCTTGGGCGGCCAAGGCTCACCGATGCACGTGGTGTCACTCCGGGAGGATCTGACACAGCAGGTGGATCCGCAAGCAGTCATGACGGGTCTTCGGACTTTTCAAAGAGTAATGCAGAATGACTTGAGGTGCTGTGAGAATTAAGTAAATCCCGGGAAAGGTATATGGAGTGTTGTATGCTTAGTCTATCAGTAAATTGGACTCTTCCAGTGTTTGGGGAAAGGGATGTTTGTAATGATAAATACATGCAGTGTACCTTAGTACATTGATTTTATGCAGATCATCACCTTTATGTTTCAGGAGGTTCAATGTATTAGATATATAAAAACTGATTACTTATTCCGTCTTCTCGAAGTAATTGTTTATTATTTTCTTATTAGGCAAACAAGGCGGATCAATATTACTGAATGGCTGGCTGGAGCATAGAATGCTATAAATAGGATCGGTTTAAACATTGGCTGCGTATTAGTTTTAATGATCCGTGCCAATGTTATCTCAATGACAAAGTCTGAGCTGACCACCAAACAATATTTTGTGTTAAAACACTATGGAAAAGAATAATGATGGTGTTGATTTTTCCTTGCTTGGTTGTGGTTACATTTCATTGAATGAAGCATTTGGGCAATGGAAGAGGCTCTGTGGGAATGCCCCTCATGTCCCAGAAAGTAAAATGAAAACTCAGCTAAAATCGTTGCCATGTAAAAAATAAAAAACAAAAGGGAAGCCGGTGAGTTTCTGGTCCAGACAGAGCTTGGCTTTCCCTGTATAATGTATAATTCATTCAATGAGATTTCTTCCAAGTCTCTTTACGCATCCAGTCAAGCCCTGGCTGGAAAACTTGCCCTTCTTAATGAATAGAGAGCCGAGGAAGCCAAAAACCACAGCTCTCCTTTTATTGAAAAGACCCCATAGTGTAAGATTGTGCTTATTGGAAAGTGTAAAGCAACAGGCATTACATAGTTGTTGCCCTCTGTTTCTTCTTTATGCTTGTTGTATAAACCAGGAGACGGCTCCTTCCGTCCAACAAGTCCACCTACATTGTGATGGACACAACACTGTTTGATGGTGGTCAGAGCTTCTGGGTTGCATTCTGTTTAGAGATTGGGGATCTATCTTGGACATCTGTAGAGTAGATTAAATAGCATTTTAACCCGAACCCTACATATATTTTTGGGATATGTACTTTTCTGGGATAGATAAATGGAACAGCCCCCCAGCAGGAGTGGTAGAGGCTAATACAACGAGGGGTAGGCATGAACCTATTCTAAAGAGAAGACCAAGGACTGAGGGCTGAGTCTTTACATCAGGAAAAATGGCCAGCCTAGATGGCCGAATAGTTCTTATCTGGTTTGCTCTCAGCTAATGTTGCCAACCCGCGCTCTTGTGTGTGCTTTTATGAAAACATTGCATATCAAAAGAACACTGTTATTTCTGGGCAGTAAAATTATATTACAATTTTAGATCATTACTGATGTTGTAAAGCCATTCTTCCCAGTGATTGCATGTTACGTATTACACTTCTTGCATTCTCTACAGTTTCTTTAGCAAGGTCTCCCCCAGATTTACAAATGGACCTGTTATGTACAATTTTTTGGGGCTGTGACTGTATTTTAATACGTCTCGGAGTATAATGACACATGCAGGTTCAAGCCCCTTCTCCACCTTCATCCTTGTAAGGGAGCCAAAGCGTTCTACCGATGGGGAGGAACAACATACTGGTAATAAGCCATGCGAATTCTGTCCTCCGTCATAAGAAGGCAGATAGATTATGTGGATCGGTTATACGTCTACGTTGGTTATTTAATGTTGCGTTGATGGGTCAACCTTAGCGTTAATTCACTCCACAGCAATACGTTACTCAACAAATTTCAACCTGCAGCGGCCAAAAATAATCAGAACATTTCCTGCAAAGCAATGTTTCCTACTTGTTTTATATGGTCTCCTAGTTTTATTTTCTCTCATGTTCCCTACTATTTCTTTTCCTAAACTCACCTTCTCGTCTCCCCACTCATCCGGCCAAAAATAAGCTTTAAACCAGGAGGAATAATAATAATGCAAATCCTACGGTGGTTGCTTTAAATAGAACATTTTTATTTCTCCTAGTTTTGGAAAACCACTGCTTCCCCCACACACAAACGCGCACGCACACACACAAAAGCGCACACAAACCCGCGCACACACACACACCAGTCATACGGGACTCCCACTTTCCACTGGCTATCCTGAATTGAGTTCATTTATATTACAACACGAATACTTTTTTGTGTTATCTCTCTTTAGAAGAAAGTTAGCAATGTTTCCCCCCACTTACAATGTATCCTGGCAAGCAGGGCATTTTGCTTGACCTGACTGCCGTTTTGTTTAGGGGAAAGTAGCATGTCATTTATTTAGGTTTTTTCTTTAAGAACCATACAACATGAACGCATCCATCGTCATAATTATTTTCTTTGCGTTGTTCCTGGAGAAGCACTTTGTCCTGCATCAAATGTAATTGATCCTCAGGCAGTTTAATCACAATTACTCACTTTCTTAATTGGCCTGCCCAAAATCTGAAAATGGAAACCGATCGGCAGGGTTTAAATCAATAGCTTTATAGCAGGACTAGAGGGGGTTGGCAGATAGTGCTAATGAGCCGATCAATTGACTTTAGATGCCAATCACCAGCTATGCGTTTTGCATAACAAATGGGGTCCTCTGGCATTAACCCTCCAAGCAGGCTGTACCTTTTTGCTCTAGAGCTGAAATGGTTAAATTGCACATTTATAATGAGTGTCTTGGGCAGCTGAGTGTAGCGCCATCTCAGCTAAATGTTTCTCTTTAGGTGCCACATATACACAGTAACTGAGGGAAAGATATGTTTTATGAGTATTCTTTAAAGTGATCTGAAATCCCTTGGCTCCCTTGGAGTCTCCTGTTATCATACATTGAAAAAAAACACCAAGAAATTCAGGTGTGTCAGACCTGGGAGGGCTGAGACCTTCTGGGGCAGGTAAAGGTAAAGTGTCCCCGTCGGCCACCTGTTACACCGTTACACTCTCCGACACGTACACGCGCTAACACATAGTGACTCTAACTCTGTCACGCACACCCACTTATGCACTCATGATGACACACATGTACTAAGGCATATACATTCATGCTAACATACACACATATGCCCCCCCCCACCAGCCCACCAATGGTGCCAGCTATTATCTGTGTAGGCACAGTGAGAATAGGGGTTTATACTTCTTTTATAGGTTTCATTCCATTCGTTCATATTTTCTATTCTGGAAATCTGATGTTTTTAAATAATACAGTTCATAGAAAAACCCTGGGCCGTCTGTTTAACTGCAGACTGTTGGGGAGCCTGTTGATTTGCGGCATCTAAACATATAGTTTTTCGTATATATGCTTTCCCTCGGCTCTGCGGCTGCTTCATTAGCCGTTTGATTTTGCAGACATCAGCGGAATATATCAGTAGAACGGTTTCTTATCACCATATATCCTTATTTAAAACGGCTGCTTGGGGAAGGTTTACAGCGGGACTGAAACGAGTGGCGTCCGGGGCGTTTAACTGTTACTCGGAATGTTTTATGGTGTTCCTGGGTAGGACCGTAATAATATTTGTTTCAGTCAGCTTATTTGGTTATTCCTTTTTTTATGTATTTGTTATATATCGCTACGTGCTCGTGCAGTTTCCTGCTATTTATTTTCTGTCAATAGATCTATGTATTTTTAGATCAACTATTTATTTAATTTTTTTTTTTATTTTTTTTCATGTATTAAAAGATTTTTATATTCGTCCCAAATTTTGGGTTGCAATTTCCTTAAAATCAGAACACTGTCCACTTTTTTTTCATACATTCGCCGTATGCTTTGGGACCTTTCAGTCTGATTTTTACGTGCAGTCCATTTCAAGGTACATCTGATTATTTCTCAAAGATAGTGTACAACCTAACAAATTACGTCAGGTGACTCTTGGATTGAATGAAAAGATCCCAGATATATTTTTGTATTCTTGAATAAACTTTAATTATATAATTTAGGGGAAGTCTAGCTTCTGATATATTTTAATTCTAGCTAGCACCAATATAAATAAATAAGTTTACTTCATATTTAATGAAGTAAAGTTGTGCTTAACGCGTTTCGCGCCCGTACTCGCTGTATACTCATAAGATAAATATTAAGCCCAAAGTTAGATGTTTATGTTGTATTATCAATGGGTCATGTGATACGAATAAATGTGCAACTAAACACAGATAACAACCATTGCCAATCAAAGAAAATACTATGGAAGGAAAAAGACAAAAGAACAGCAAAAAAAAGGCAGGTATTTATCTAAAAACAACCTATAATACCCCAAATTGACAAGAGCTCTATGTAGTAAATATAATAATAAGGTGACACATTATAAATAGGATATAGAAAGATTATCTATAATTTAACCTATACATCATGCTAGCCAATAACACACCAATGGCATAGATCAAATTTTAGCCAAGCATATAGAGTTTTGTTCTTGTGTTTTTAATGTGAGGCGCTGTGTTTAATGCTTCAGTTAAATAAAACACCATTTAATGGTTCTTACCGAGGTTTGTGTTTTATTCTGCGTGCGTTCGCTTGGCTAATTAATCCACGCAGCCTAATACAGCAAAGCTGTTCTCATCCATTCTGTTATTGAACTTCAAATGTTCAATTTAAAAAAAAAAAAAACTTAAGCACATCAATAACATATTGTAAATATTCTTTGAAATATCACATGTATTAATCAATTGGTTTTCTATTACCAGTGATTGTTTCCTATTTATTAAAATGGGACCCACTGGAGGGTAAGCAATCAATATTTCGCGGTAGTATGGTAAATCAAATAGAGCTGCCGGTGATTATCTGTATGGCATTCCTTTTCACGATATTAGTTTCTGAGCCCTGGAGACCTTAGCTTCCGATTTGGTCCAACTGACACCTAAAAGTGAGCAAAGGTTCTAGTCATAAATGCAGTAACTCCCATTCAACGTAATATTAGAATTTAGTGGATTTAAGTTGTATTGTTTAGTACAACTCTGAAGGGAAGACTACATATGGATCAATTGCATTTGTTACACATGTTGCGTGTAGACTGGTAAAAAGGCCAAAGAACTTGGAATGAAGGTAGATTATGGGGCAATATCTACAGAAAGTCAATAATAAAAAGGATCAAAAAAGGATACAATATGGGCAGGTACAAAGTCCCAAACATGGTGGGCTAGACCAGGTAGTCTTGGTACATTATATCACTTGGCTTCTAGCTTGGCTTTAGCCTTGCTGTGGTGGTGCTATGGATTATGACGATCAAACCCCAATGAGCCTCTCCTGAAAGATCTGAGAGCTGGAACTGCATTGAATCAGAGCCCAGAATGCCATACTCTGCATTATGAGACCTGTCCATCCCTTGAAGATGAGGGATATCATTGTTCATTTTACATAACATCCTCATTTAGTGAATACACCCCTTACTCAATCACTCTTTTCACTTGGTTACTATAGGGCTCTCAGAGCAGCTTTGCCTACTTGATGCTTTCTTGTTGGTTCTTGTTGTTTTTATACATGCCATCATTTTAGTTTGTTTACTATATGAGCGTGCCTCAAGCGTATGCTGGTTAACCTCCAACATAATGCATATAAATGTTTAATTTTCATTGTAGCACCAAAGAAGACAAGTTTAGTGTTGGAATCCAGCCACCTCCTGGAGAACTTCTCTTACCAGTGACCATGTCAGAAAATGATTTTAAGAAAGAGCAGGGTAAGGCTTCCTTGATTTCTTAAAATTTCCATTTTTACCTAATTTTACACCATGATTTTATGATTTTGTCCACAATAGAAAAAAAATCCTTCCTAGTGTTATTGTTTGTTTTTAATAAAACCTCCTTCATGTGACTGCCGTTTGCAATTTTAATTTACTTTTAATGGGAAATTATTCGACTATTGTGGGTCCCATGTATTTTGGCAGACTGTCTCTAATTATATAATCTAACTAAAAAGCCCATTTGGGAAATTGAATTCTATGGGTTTAATGTATAAAGTATGGTCTAAAAGCACTTCACTTCACAGCGTCTGGTACCCTCTGGCCGTGCGTCCCAACGACTGCCGTGCGCAGACTGCAGCTTGCGTTTGATGTCCTCTTTATGTGTCCATGGGTCTCTTACGCATCTAATGTTGGTCTTTTACCTGTCATATTTTCTAATGGAAACCCTGTTGTCGTTTGTTTTGCTATCCTTACTGCTGGCTATAGCCTACCTAGCTGCTTCACGGCTCTTCTGCAAGCCAAGGTGAGTGTGTGGCCCTTTGCCTCCTCTCTGTCTAAGGTGAGTTTCTGTGCATTAGGTCCGTTCAGCGGCTTTACGTTTCACCAACCTTTTTTTTCTTTTATTTTTTGTTTTCTGATTAAGATGTGGAGGGCAGAAAATATACAGACAATAAAATGTGCAGAGAACCCCATCTTCAACTATTCCTAAAATGTTTTATGTTTAGCCGTATAACCAAGCTGCTGAACATTCTGAGATCTATGGCCTTGAATATTCTGTGTTTCAGAAGATCACAAGAACTTTTAGAAAGATGTTTGGTTTCGTTCAAGTTTTACACTTCTAATATGCCCTTTTCTATTATAATTACCATCATCATCTTTTATTTATATAGCGCCAACAAATTACGCAGCGCTAGAATTGACAGATCTAAGACATAACATTAGTTGGACTTTCTGCCTGATGGAAGTCTATGGGGTAACAGACTTCACTAGCATTGCCATAAAGAAAACACTCAGTGTGGTGTTTCAGCAGTGAAAGCTGTCCAAGTTATCACAGCTGACAACAATTACAGCCTCTAGGTCTGCAGATAAAGGAACAAAATGAGATAAAAACAGGTTTTTGTCAATACTAACCTACATTACTGAATACAGCTCTGGAATTTATGCTCGCGGAGAGAAATATCTATCTTTTTTTATATTTTTTGGGGGGACCTCCTCTTCACTATAATTGTATGACATTTTTACCCATCATTCTCAGTGATATATTTTTTTTATTTCAGACCCTTTTTAACAATGACCATATTTTCAATAGTAAGCGCCCTCATTGATCAGTCTAGCGCCACCTTTGCTACTGATTTACATTACTAGCAAACTCCACCAATTAACCCCCAAAAGCCTGCCAATAAATAGGGCCGAGGACAGGTAGATTTAAAATCTGCCTTCACGTGGGCTTTTACACCGTAACCGCGCTTCATTCGGGGGGAAAAACATGATTTGAAAGTTAAAGCCACAACGTTTACTTGGTTTTTATTATGATTTATGCATCCAACTTACAAATCCCACGTAAGCAAGATGCTAATTCTCGAACTAGTCGGACATATACTATTTCCTGGCCCTTAACTACCTCGAGCGATCATATTTGATGCTCCTTAATTAGAGCTCCTGAGTTGTTTTTTTTTCTTCTTCTTCTTCGGGTTCTTTCCATCTCAGCAATCGAGACAATACGTTTGCTTACCACGCTACTCTTCAAAGTGTTTTTTTGCATGTAAATTAATCTTAATTCAGTTTACACTGTCATGCTGAGTGGTACAAATTGCCTATAACAATAAAGCAGCACGAGTTAAAATGGGAATGGGGGGGGGTTGGCGAGGCAGATTGAACGTGTGGCTTTTCTCGTAGGATGTTTCTTTGCTTTATGCCAATACATTAGATGACGATAATGAATCTTCTCTTCGGAAAAACATTGTATAGTTGATTTTTTAATTTTACTTCAATGGAGCAGTAACTTGTCTTTCATAGAACAAGTTAGACAAACCATTAATGACGAGAGTGTTAAGGTTAAGAATGAAGCAATGCATTCACTCGTTCGAGTGCTGTGTGTTTTTTGGGGTTTTTTTTTTCTTTCTTTCTTTTCCATTTCTAGAAGATTGACAAAAGTACTAGCTCTCCAGCGTTTCATTTAATTACATGCCGAAGGAAACGGGCTTTTAACATAAACATAGTTGCTTTTGATTATTCAGCATTTGCCCTTCAATAGCGCTTAATGGAGACGGTTTAAAGCGTAAATGAGCGCGCGCTGCTCTGTGGAGCGTTGGGTCGCTCTGCGCTCTCTGCTTAAAAGCCGCTATAGAATCTCTGCGTTTCCTGTTTCTTTTAAAGCTTTTGTCCAGATATTGAGGTTAAACAATCTAAACCGTTGTGTGTCGTTCCACAAGCTGATGCCATTAAGGCGCAGTATGCTCGATGCTGAGCCGTTGATGCTTTTCCGTGCAGTTAGCCGTTTCCTGGGAAAGTGTTTTTTGTTTTTTAATTTATTTATTTTATTTTTTTATAGAATAAAAGGATCGGGTAGCAAAAGCTTCTAAAACAGGATGGGTTACAGTTATATTAACTTTAAAAAAATATATAAAAAAATGTGCAAGAAAAGAAAAATGTTTTATTGATGTTGGAGGCCTATTTGACCCTTTAAGATTCAAATGCAGACATCTGAAGATATCACATCTGCATACCTCCCTACTTTTAAGGGGGACATTCCCTTTTTGGAACACAAATCCCTCTGTCCCATTTTCCTCCCCAGATGTCCCTGATTTTAGCTGCGTATGAGTGCATCCCAATGTTCTGCTGCCCCACATCCATGTAAGTTGTGTAAAATGTGTGTAGGCTCCATTGTGTAACTTGGCTCTATTCTAAATGCCGTAGTCATAATGCTAATAAGGCACAATCTCGCATTTAAATGTCTCTGTAAATCCTGCCCTGAGCCACGCCCCTAACCACGCCCCTAAAATGTCACTTTCTGGCCATTTCAAATGTGGCAGTGAACTTGCCACCGAACGCCATCTGTCATTTATGTCATTTGGTGGTGGTTTATATCAATTAAGGATACATATTTTTTAAGTTGAAGCTTGTGCATATTTGTGTATGCATGTGTGTTTGTACCAGTGAATTCCTCGTTTCCATCATTCTACACACGTGTCTCCTCTTAAGTCCCTCTCACCTCCCATATTCCTCCCTTTCTCACCTCTTGTGTTTTCTCTCCCCTCCATTTATCTCTATATCCCTCCTCTCTACACCCCCACCTATCGCTCTCTATATGCCGCCATTTTTCTTTTCTACCCAGTTCTCTTTTGATTATGTTAGTGATACCCATGAACGTTAGTGGCATCCATAACATAAGAAAGTATTCTTAAAGTCCATGTTTAATACGCCTATTATTTTATGTCCGTGTATATATATATAATATATATATATATATATACATACACTTCATTTTACATTTTATGTGTACATTTAATATATTTTAAAACACAGAAAACAGGATTTTATGAGCGTGTATATGATTTTATGAAAGATCTGCTTATACTTTATTGTGAATGTAAAACCTCTGCATTTTTCCCCATGTGGTAGTAAATTCCGTAGGTGATGTTATTTTATTTTAACAGCCATCTTTTTGCTGAAAAAAGGATTGATGCAGGAGAATTGTGTACTCTGTCGCACCAGTCGGTTTATCATATGTGTATTGCCGTTTTAATACCCAAACTTGTCATCACTTACAATTTAGGGTAATATCTAATTTTACTCTGTTTTACTACATAGCTTTAAAAATGGCAGCAGAAAAAAAAAATAAGCCACGCAATTTTTGGAGAAATAATATGGAGTTCATGTAAACGTCAAATTTAAATCTCTTTGCAGTACATATATCCTTTAGAATAGTTAGATTCCTTTCAGCCCCAATTACCGTGTTGTTATGCAAGTTGTTTTTAGAACAACTTTAAATTAATTCAAGGCCGTTTTTTTATTTAATTTTTTTTTTTTTTTTTTTTTTATATACCAGGTTCGTTGATAGATCCTTTCCTAAGTTTTGGTGTAGCTTGAGTTAACTTTGGGTCCAATTTGGCTATATGCACACTTAAAGAAAAAGAAAAGAAAAACTGACTGATTTGAATTTAACTCTAAAGCTATAAATATTAGAATTAATTAAAAATGTAGCCAAAATGTTTAATTCTGTAGGTTACATTTTTATGGTAGGACCAATCACTTTCAATAGGGATTTATTTAATATAATTTGTTCCCTCGTTACAGAATTATTTTCACAGAACAGTCTGCTGGTACAATTAATGTTACTAGAACTATTCCGAAATAATGGCACATCAACTATTTACAATAATGCCAATTTGCTACCAACTATTTAATCAACACTTAAATAGCAGCAGATACTGTGTTACTTAGTAAGGCTGTTTGCAGGCTCATAGAAGGAATATCCATATCTGCTCCACGTGGTGCCGCAAAGAGCTGTACGGGGTTATTAAACAGGTCCATTTGTGTTGGGTTTATAAATGACAATCGCCCTTGTGAACCAGACTTACAGCGGCAGGGTGTCTCGGTAATGTCTCCACTGCCTCTCCCTGAATCTTATCATTTATATTTCTTCTGTTCATCTTTTAGGAAAGCTGACCGGTATGAATGAAAGCTCGGCGAGTATTACCGTTTCTCCGCAAAATTCTACACCGCAAGTTTTAATCCAGAAGTTAGTAACGGCTGCAAACCTCGGGGTCGTTGCTTCGGGGGAAAATGACGTACACAGGTAAGGGTTTTGGGAAAATATGTTGTAAAAAACATGGACTTTATTGATTTTACATGGTTAAATACCCGTCCTACATTATAGAAATTAAGCAGATCCCAACATTGGTGTGTGTGTGTGTGTGGGGATATATATTTCTATATCATTCAAGCCAAAAAATAATCCCTTATTAAATAGAAAATAGGGTCTTTCTCATTTCTCGCATCAAGTAATTATATGGGGTGTAAGTTGTTTTTTTTTTTGTAAGACTTAAATAGCAATGTTTATGATGATTATTGGAAGCTTTTAGTTACACGTCGGCTTCTGGTGATTATGTGTTGGTGCATCTGAAATATCTTGGACGTTCCTATGTGGTGTGCTCTCCAATGTTAATACTTTGGGGTCTATTCCATAAAGGGAGAGTTGACCGGGATAGTTGTGTTTTTTATGGGGGTCCAGCCACTGTAAACTTCTGCTGCTCTGTATAATGTATACAAAACCCCCTCCATTTATTATCCATGATTATCTATCATACGTGTCAGGCTCCCGCGACCTGCAGGATTTCGGTGTTGACTCTGCAGCGCTTCTCCTGGAGTTTTCAAATTTCAAAGTTATTGATAGAATCAGGGTCACTTTACAGAAAGACCGCAGTTTATACTCAGATGTAACGGCTCCTCTTAGATAACTTAAAAGTTTGGTTCCAGATGTCAATGAGCACTATAACTGTATGTGAAGATCACAATAAAAGCTAAGAGAGAAAAACTGGACAAGAATAAGAACCATGCCACAGAAAAAAAGAGAGAGATACGGGGCTCAGGAAAATTGGTTGTGGCATTCCCACAGGCTAAGTTTTTAGTTTAAATTAATGTTGTACACGTATGTGTAGACATAGCAGCCAAATCAAATCATGAGAGACTGCAACGTCGGCATCTCAGCTTAGCAGGTGCGCTAGAAATGTATTTATTGCTGAGCTTAAGATGAAGGTTGAAAAAATTAACGTGTTTTAATTTTAAAACTAATCTTGGAAAAAAATGTCACAAAGCTACCAGATTATTACTTTAATAATTGGAACCATAGGGTTTGCTTTATAGTCGGTTAGATGCCACCGGTTAAAGAGTCGGCGAGGTTGATGCTTAGGGCTGAGGTAGTGTTACCTGGTAAGCGCTTGTGAAAGTCCACGAGAATGGATCTCACTATAGAAGATAGAGTCGTCTTACGTCAAATCTGATTCATAAGCTTTTAGGACCCCAGAGGTGTAGGGCTTTCGTTCAATACTATATTTAAATGTATTGACTGTCAAGTATGAATCTTATGTGTGCAAAAATGCAGGTGAGGGCAGGAAAGGGTGTGTGTGTGTGTGTGTATGTATGTATGTATGAATGTGTATATATATATATATATAATGAAGGTACAAGGTTTGGGCACCTAGCTTTTATCACCAGCTTTTTAAATGTTTCTTTTTAATTTTTATTTAATACTGGAGACCTTGTAACTGGGGTCCATTTATTTATTAACTTTGATCCCCACTGCAGGTGATCTATACTGAATGCATTGATGATTGCAGTACCTGTGATCAGCCTGCTGGGGGTGGAGGGCTGTAATTATCAGATCCCAGCATAGAAATAGACCCGATGAAAGCTATTTTAGTATTGTTTCTGGCTGTGTCGGCACTACCGCCGCCAGTAAAGATTGCTCAAACAGAAGTCCCTGCGAGTGCAAATTAGCACGCATTCATGAGAACATCATGTGGTTATGAATGGGTAAAGTTTAATATTTAATTTAATACTTAATGAATAAACACAGACCGTTTGGGAACCAATATAAAATTATATAAAATATAAAAAAATTATATAAAAAAAAAATGAAAGGCTAGAGAATGACCTGTCATCGTTGATGTCACAACTCTAGAAGTAGGATAGGATCTAGAGAGATTTTTATATCCAGTAGGCTACATGCCCTTCACCAGTGAATCTGAACTTGCATCTTCAATATTCGGACAGGTAGGTCTATTTTCCCTTTCTAGATTTCCAACTATTTGGTTGAATCAAGTGCAAGTGATCACTAATTAAAATCTTGAGATACAAATATAAAGAATCCTGATATTTTGGCTACTAAATTTTCTAGTAGATTTTCTCGGCACAGTATGATGTCAGAAGTAACTTTAAGTGGTAAGCTAAGCTGCTTCTTTTCTCTGCCCATGTTCCATTTTTAGTCATTGTAAATTATTTTTGATGCGGTATTTTTTTAAGATAAGCCATAAAATGTTTTTAAGTTAAATGATTGTTATAATGTTTCAAAGATAACCGGACACAGTTTTTTGGTATATTTCATTCTGAGATCTCTGAAAGGAAGATAAGCTGTGGGCCATTAAAACTTCAGGACTGTAGGAGTTTTCAGTTGTGTTCCTCAAGGGGAATGAAGAGACCTTGCATACTATTCAGTGTTTCTGAAATGAGGTCATTCTGACTTTGGGGTCTGTGTTTTCCCAAAGTATTTAGACTGCTGCAATGGGATATTTATCCCTCTCTCGGTTGTTCCCACAGCTGACCTAAAATCAGGGCAAGGTTATAAAATGTCCTTAAATCTGTTTACCTGTCAGAATACATGCTATGCATCTTCATTTTCAGGTCTCACCTTAGTACCTTCAGAAAATCTCTTTGACCTCTGAGCGTCCCATTCCAGGAAACCAGCATGTTATTTATATACAATATTTGGATGACTGTTAAAGGCAGCGGCACAAGCCATGCAAAATGTACCAGGTTGGATAATCTTATAGAGAAGTCATACATTGCTCTAGAACAAAAGTTTAGAGATTGAGGAATCTTGAAGGTTCTTTAGCTTGGCGCATGACGCTTGTCCTAGTGAAGGTCACTTTAGAGCAGACCAAAAGTTACCTCCAGTAGGACAATGTCCAGGATAATATCTTCACCGTTCCATAGCTGTTTGAAATTAGTGTTTATTTATTTCTTTGTTATATAAAAGCAGGTTTGGGAACATGTTTAAAAATAAAATGATCACATGTTTTATTATTATTTTCATTATTTTCTGTATTGTGAATATATGTTTGTCTGCATATAGCTGACATCGCTTTGCCCAGGTGTTTTTCATCCCCTTTTCTCAAGAGTACTCTCCACTGTTTGCCAAATCTAGTTTCTCAATTTATCAACTCCCCGTATTGCCAGGACTTCCTTGAAGTGATCTGCTCTTTTCATATGCGCCTGTGGTATGATGTGATGTCATACTCACACACGCCAAGAGGGTGATATATGGAGAAAGCAACACCTTCATTGGTGTGTACCAGTATGACATCACTCACAGACACAGCGCCCTCCACTAATTTTGGCACCCTTGGTAAATGTGAGCAAAGAAGGCTCAGATCTTTTCTTAGAAAAATACATAAAAATACTCTGCTCTCATGGATATCAATATTTATACAACATTTCTGTGATATGTTTCATCATTCAACATTCCATCTCTAGATTGTAAGCTTGCGAGCCGGGCTCTCTCCACCTAATGTATCGGTTTGTCTTAGTCTGTCAATTCTCGTCTTGTCATATCCCTTGAATTTATGTATTGTATTAAGCGCTGCGTAAATTGTTGGCGCTATATAAATAAAAAATAATAATAATCTCAGAGCTGGCATTAAACAGAACTGGCTGCATTCTCTTTCCGTACACTAGGTGTCAGCACTGCTATGACATCCGCCTCTGAGACAGCTATGCATACGCAGCCATGTCTTATATATAACCCCTCATCGCAGCAGTTCCATTTACAGACCATAGGAATCTGGAGTAACTAACAATATTCCCATTAAATTAACTATCGTACACCTATCTGGAGGCAGCTGGTGATTTGTTTAAAGCATATTTCGCATGTGATCACATAGAGAGAAGCAAAAATAATTATACTGTTTGCCTACAAATTAATGAGTCCTTTTACGTCTTTTAAAAAATAGGTAGACTCGCTTGCTGCAGTTATTTTGCTTGTATTTTGTTTTGTTTTTTTTAGTCCGGGTAAATGATCATTAAACGTAGTAGTAACAGGCGAAATGAAAGCATTAAATATGAATCTAGTAGATGGTTATAATCTTGTGATGTGTGTTTAGGAATGTAGTATAGTAATGTTAATAAACACGCATGTATCAGAGGCAGCCTTTAATCGCATGTGTGCGTAGTCCAGCCTACGGATACCGGCAAGAACCAAAATACTAAACAATACATATATAAATATTGAGCGTGTGTGTGTGTAAACAATGCACCCTATTGATTTTACTGTTAAGTAACGGGGCCACTTACACATTTTTAAGTAGTGCTTTTGTTTTTCGCTGTGTGTTGGGTTGTGTTATGAGGATGCTAACCTGTGTTTTCTTGCACATTTGTCAACTTTTGGCTAATTATTTTTATACAGCTAGGGCAGGGCAGCGCTTCGCCTGATTGTCTTTCTTGCTAATGGGATTCTGTCTGCTTCAGCAGGCAGTAATTGAAGGCTTCATGTAGGGGTACAAAGTTTCAGCAGTAGTTGGCCATTGTCACCTCCTCCGGCAACCACCCGAACAGGAGAAGACAAAGAAATTAGCCTGGGAATAGTAAACCATCAGCCAAAGCCACTCGTTTCACTAATGCTTAATCACAACTAGAAATGCACACATTTCCACGCGGGGCACTAGGTCCATATGTTACTGGATATGACCAGTTCTCCTTTTGCTTATTTCGTAAACATCTCTATCAGCTATTCCTACCACGTTAACCATTTAAAAGTGGACTGAGTTCTCCCCGCTGTAGATTTGGTTATGCCGAAAAAGCAGCAAGCCCAATTTGTACAATTCTTTTCATGAATATTTATATTTTTATTTATTAGTTATATGTACTAATAAAATCAACTGTTTAAATTTTCATTTTAGTTCTATTAAAATGTGGTACGCTGAAAAATTCTTTAAAAATGAGTAATTAGTTTTAATTTCTTTTATTTATTTTTTCTCTCAGATATACAATTATTTTTCTTTTTAATCTGGGCTCTGGGTAAACCACTCTTCTCGCGGCAGAGAGATGAAATAATTCAACGTGGCGTTATGGTGTGGCTCAACACAGACATAGCTATCACTCGTGAATAATATATATCTTGCTGGACGGTATCCGCCATATTTTTTTCCTGTTGGAAATATTTTAGCTTTGAATTGTTTGTATTAAACAATCAAAGCAAAAATCCATATGATATACAGTTACTTTGTACATTATATTGTGAAAATTGCACTTTGCAGTCAGTCACATGCTGTGACAATGACATGGGCATCTGGGAAGATATTGCCGCGCTTGCGCCGAATGTAGGCTTAGATTTGAACTTCATTGATGGAGCTCTGTATGGACGAGAATAAAAGGCACTTTGGGTGGAATCTGCGCACATATCTACGTACTATCACCCACACAACTAATTGTGATTAATGCTGTCACAACACGATATTCTGCCTCTCCAGAGATATAGCACATCCATGAAGGATTCACTCTCTTTACCAACACATGCTTAATTTCTACTTGGCAGTTCACCCAGAACCGCAGAGCGCTGCAGAAACGCAAATATAGAAACTATTACTTTCTCTATCTCTAAAGTAAGCTAATCGCGTATTGTAAAACAAACCCCCAGGACACGTCTTAATGCCTTATAGGCAGTGTTCCCTCTAAGCTGTGCGCTTGTGCGCTCGCACATAGCTTTTTTAGAGAGCGCACATGTCCAAAAATTGTGCGCACAACAGTTTTTCCCAAGAAAAAAAAAAAAATTTTATTGAAACTTTTTACGCGGCGCGGATATTGTGCGCACAAAAATTTTGCTCTGTGAAACTTTTTGCACAAGAGAAATTTTCTGCGCACGCCAACTAATAAAAATTAGATGGAACATTGCTTATAGGATTCCAACAAGTTACTGGCAACGGATCGGGTAGGATTCACTTTATTTGGTGGAATGAAAAAGAAGTGTATCCATAATAAGGAAGCATCAGAAATAAACATTTTCATAACAATCCGTATCATTGATGTTCTTTTTAATGGTAATATTCCATAAAGTTCGACTTATTAGACTGTTATCTATTAAAGTAAATACCATTTAAAAAGTATATTATTTACCTATAGCCATAAGAGTTTCAGGGGAACATTCTGGGGTAAAAGAGAACAGAAGTCTCTCTTTCTGGGGACTGTTACTTGAAAGCAGATCTCCCTATTATAAGGGCAAATGGGCTTTCGGATAAAGCCAAAATATACATTTTCTAAGAATGCATTCTGGGCATAGAAGGTGTTTAAGGGGCCGAGGTCTTGCCTGCAGTATTTTCACACTAAATATATTATTCAGAAGTTTTTATTTTACAATGTTTATAGGGAAAGACATACACTTAATTTAAATATGGCGTTATCCAGAATTAATTACATTATCTCTTTTTAAAAAAAAAAAAAATAAAGATTTGAAATTTGTGAAAGCAGCCTTTTGGTGCACACAGGGTTAAGCTAAATTACTACAGCGAAGAAGAAGAAGAAAAAAAAAAGAAATTAGGTTTTTATTGTTCTCCCAGAGCATTTAACACATGATTTAAATATGTCTGTGAGTCATGAAATTGTAATGTTCTGTGTTAAATCATTCTTACGAGAATAAAAATCAAATCACCAGCACAGTCTGCCTATTATTTCTTAATGTTGGGGGAAAAAAATGTTTAAGTGTTCGTATACAGGATCTTAACATACTGGCTATTAAAAGGCCAAAACAGTGATTTCATAAATAGAAGTGTAAATGAAAATTTAGATATTTAAGAGCAATTATCACCGACGGTCAGATTATAGAGGTGGACAGTTAAATTATTTAAAATGACTAATTTGTCTAATTCTCGACACTGCTGTCAAAACACTCCTTAACGGTTCTCAAAAACGTTACAGGGGAAAAAAATCACAGTCTGGGAAAAAAGTGGTGAAATAAATATTGATTTTTCTATTGATAAAAGAAAGTACAGCAATTATTATTATATAAACTGGTTAACAAGATTTAATTCCCACATAATGCCGTCCTAACTAGTGTAATGTGTTAAGAGGCTTTGATGTGATTAACGGAAGAAGAAGAAGAAGGAAAAAAAAAAAAAGAAATTACTTTTCATTTAAAGGGAATCTGTTTCCTGCTAAAGTGGCTAATATTTTAATTAAGTCTAGTGTGAAATTTTTTGAGTATCTTTGATAAACTCCCTCTTTTATGTTGATGATAATTAAAGAGATCCCTAAAGACCTCGGAATGATCTGCGCGAAGCCCACGCTAATTGTTAGACATGAGACACTGACCAGTTGGTTTGCTGTTGAATAGCCGGCGTCGTGCTGTCAGTCGA
Organism: Spea hammondii; assembly: GCA_029215755.1. Lineage (NCBI taxonomy): Eukaryota > Metazoa > Chordata > Amphibia > Anura > Pelobatidae > Spea > Spea hammondii. The sequence goes on along the minus strand of JARDYJ010000001.1, from coordinate 166,665,304 downwards.
GTCATTTTATTTTATTTTTTTTTTCTCCTCCATTGTTAGCCGTTGTCAGGGCTAACTGAGTCCTATTGTGGCTGAAGATGTTTCACAAATTGAGGCAGATGGCTCCGATTGAGACACGTGTCATTCAGAAAAGAGAGAAGGGGATTGGCCGCCGGCGCGGGGTCACAGCAGGTCACAGACTTGCTCCCACACTTGTTAGTGTTTTCAAAAGGCCTTGCGCAGCGACTTCATTGTTGTGAAGTTAGGAGGAAGAAAAAAAAAAAAAAAAGAGAGAATGTTTTTCACTTTATACGGAATGGAAAGTCTACAATGCAGCCGCCCCTCTCGCCGGCTCTCGCTTCTTTGTACCTAAAACGGCTTTTCAGTCAATTGCCGGACATAAAAGGCTAGTTTTCCTTCTAATTACACATAATTAGGAAGATGTTGGTGTCTTGGAATTTTGTACCCTACATTTAATTTTTTTCTTTTTCCCCCCAATTAAATCTAATAGAAAATAACACGTTTTAAGGACGTTCTGTTTGCTCGGTGTTTTCAATACTCCACATTTTTTTTTAATCATTATGTAGCAGGGGGATACGAGGCATCCCATTCCTCTTGGTAGCTTACATTTCTCTATTCATCCTTATTTTACAGCCTTGGCTAATTGCTGCATCCACAACATTATTATCGTCTTGTAAGCATCACAAATTAAGGTGCACTTTTTTTTTTTTTTCTTTTAATTGATCAATAATTCTAACTTTATATATAAACACACATGCGTCAGGAACGCTTGATATTAATTGCAAAAGAAAAAAATTAACTATGTCTAGGAAAATCCTTGTTGATCACATATGGTTACGATATGGTAAAAACAGAAACAAAAATCAATGTTTCATTTACAATCTGCATCACGTTACATTTTCATTTTTCTGCTTTTTTCGTTCTTTTTCTAGATTCGCAGCTAAAACTGTGCACAGCGGGTCGTTGATGTTGGTCACAGTGGAGCTGAAGGGAAGCTCGGCAGCGCGGCTCATCGTAAACACGGAGAAGACGCTGATTGGTTCTGTTCTGCTGCGGGAGCTGAAGCCTGTCCTGTCCCATGGGTGACCGGCTTACATCTGGACTTCTGAATCTGGCACAAAGCAAAAGTGCCTGGCATCCACTACTGCTGCCTATCATTTATAATAATAGCCCTTCCATCTGGCAGTAGTGGGAAGAATACACTCTGGACGATCTCGTCTCCTGCTTTAGAATGCTAGTATCTATCATGTATGCAAGCACTTGTGATAGCTGAGCTTGCTAACCAAAGATCGTATGTTTCACTGTCACTTATTTCTCCATTTAAACACATTCGCCATTTGTTAGTTTCTTTTGCCCATATAAGGAAATATTGGGCACTCAAACAATAAAAAAAAAACAAATCAGGGTAAATTACAGCCTTCGTATATGAAATAGTGTTGTCAGGTTTCCTGCCCCTCGCAGTTATGGCAGGTCCTGTTTAATGTGTTCGTACTGCCTTGTGCTGAACAGAAAATGATGAGTTAATATATCAATATTTCCGTATTCTAGAGTTTTCTGTAATGCAAGTTTATAATTGGTCATCTTGATTGTTTGAAATCATTCTCTAATATGTGCTTATTTTGAGTTGATCCTTCAATAAATTTGTACGTAAGCAGGCAGCCCATCTTTATTTCATTTATCACAGTAATGTGTAAAATAGTAAACTTATGACAGGCTAAAAAAGGGGAATTGTCACTAATATATATGGTTGTCTGGCAAGGTAGACATCTACGTATATGTATGTAGTATTTTTGGTCTAAGTTCATGTTATACCTTTGTTTAATCCATTTTAAGCCTGTCATAATTTATATATATATATAGACCATTACTATCACTAAAGGCTCTTAAAAATAAATATATTATATATATATATATATATATATATATTATATAATATATTTATTTTTAAGAGCCTTTATTGATAGTAGTGGTCTAAGTGCCAGTGAGTGAAAGGGTAATGTTTTGGGGAAAATGATTTTCTTTTGTGCCGAGTAATAAAATGCAATGTATACATTATACATTACATTATTATAATACTAATTATAATACTGAGCAAACTGTGTCTTAAAATCTTAAAAAGTGGAATCTTTTTAAATTCGTGTGTGTGTATATATATATATATATATATATATATATATATATATATATATATATAGTTGTGTGTGCCCACAAAAGGGACAAAATTGTTGTTTGAAGTGTTAAGCTTTATTCTTCCAGCAGCCCAAATTAAAAGCACCAAGCAGTATAGCAGTTAAGAAATGCTAAATACTATACCTTAATTTGAATTAGGAAGTAGCGGAATGGTGGTAGGCATCAATATCCACCTATTAGCGGATCAGATGTAAAGGATGGCTAATCGGTAAGACAGAACGGGAGCTGGTGTGAGTGACCTTGCACGGTGTCATTGTCTTGGTGGAAAATGCTTGAAAGGAAAAGCGTATTGTAAAAATGTTTACATTTAAAATTTTGTAAAAAAAAAATTTGCCTTATCTTGGAACCTCCCTAATGGTTTTACCAAATCACCGACCGTTATTGGAATGTGTAAAGTCGATACTACTTCTGAAAAGTAAGTAGCATTTGGATTAAAGATGCTTTGCTTTTAGTGCATGTGTTGCCTTCTATAGTTTTCATTCGAGGAGTGCTTAGTTCAAAGAAAATAAAAAAAATGGATCCATTTTAAAAGACAAACTGGATTTGCAGGTGAAAAGCCGTTATGGGAACAATGTAGATCATTTGCACATATCCTTATTAATTAGGCAGATAGTTTATAATGAATTAATTTTAACTACATGGGACACATGGCTTCTCCGGTCATCTTCTGACCCACCTACAACTTACTGTCATTCCTCATTAATGCTTAGTGAATTTTGCCCTATTTTTTCTATGACTTTTCTTTGGTTCTTTTGGAAACACACGGTGTGTATATGATCTGGTATGGTCTACCTATGAACATCTGCCCTTAACATCTACAACATAAACATGTTATTGAAGCAACTGATCTTTCTAATTAAAGCTAATTTTGCTTTACCTGCAAAACTGTAATGAAGTGAAAAAATGTGATTTGATGATTAGGATTCTGGAGTGAGTTGCGTTGTAGAAGTTCTTGCACTGTTCCTCCATCAGGGAGTTTGTATCGGTGGAGTGCAGCTGCTCGGTTGATTTACAGGGCTTCGGCTGTGGCTAGCCATAAATAAATCCTCTTATATAGTTGTTATGAGCACCTGTTAGATCATCTGTCAGCAAAGCAATGTTCGCATTTATCATAGTGTGGTTTTCATTCAACCTCAATCCATTTCCAACCGACTCGGCCTCCACCAGCAAATCACTATTACCCCAACATAATTGCTCATTTCCACTATACGTTACAACTTGTAGATAAAAGATATCACTACTTGGCCAAATTTCATAAATACGGGAGCAGTTCGGTGCAGTAAAAGTTTATTTTTGTCGTCATTTGTCACACTATTATTCTATAAATCACATTCAACAGCGTTCTTGCCAGTTCAGTCGTTACTGTCTGTCCAGACGTGGAAATGGTCCGTTTCTTCTCTCGAGATGACATGACATGTAACTCAGACAGAGCTGGCTTATGGCTTTGTTGCACCCATTTACTTTTATTAGGCCTTCCAACAAAAAAAAATCCTCGGGGATCAGTGTCTTGGACGGTAAAATGGGAATGAAAAACACAAATGACAGGCTAGCGGTTTGAGGACATTTCACTGAAAACCATCTAATTGAACTCTCCGTTTGATGTTTTAAATCACATCTAGAGTATTAACACTCCGAAATTCCATAACAATTCTTTAGGCATCAAGATATTTAATTAGATGTGTAAGACTCATCTGAGGGTGGATTTATAGAAATAATCTGCAATCTTTAGATCTTCAGTGTTAAAAAAAAAAATGGCAAATATAAGCTTTTGAAGTGTTGCTGTACTGAAATTGATAAAGTTTATTAGGATGGATTCCCCCCCCCATGACTTAACTTGTATTCATTTTTATAAATCAGCCTAGCCTGATGTTCTTTAAGTTTTTCGTAATTTTGAGTAGGCAGAGGAAACCATGCCTTGGGTTCTCTAAACCTGAAACAAGCAACGCATCTCTCGTCGGTACATACATTTAATTGATTACGTGTTAATTAGAGAAGTTTGTAAGAGAAGCCAGATTATGGCCCTCAAGAGCAGTTTGGGACCCGTGATCTAGACGCGGGGGCTAAAGGGGTTAAGCAGCACAGCGTTCTCCTCATTTGTGCTCCAGAAGTGCTCTAGAATTTATGTAAGTTGTGAACGTGTAGCTTGGCAGCATGATGAAGGATTTGATGGTAATGCAGTCTCCGGGTAACATAAAAAAGTGAGTGTAAAAGCTGAAGGAACAGTGCAATAGAAGGGTTTATAGTTGAGATTATACTTTAGCGTTGCTTCTAATTCAAGTTACATTCTCCATGGCTATTATGTAGCTCATAAATTCAATCAAATGTTTTACCGTTCCAATAAAAAATGACAGGAGGGGGGTTTTATGTTGTAAGTTTAGGCAGGAGCTCTGGGTGTTATACGAGATTTCTCCAGCCATTATGCCATTAAAAGCACGTCTCAGCCGGCCCAAACCCCCACATTACTTTGCTTTACCATATCGGGGTCTAAGGAACGTTGTGTATAAACCGCTTTGTCAGCTGCTGCTCTATTTGCCGGATGTTGCTTATTGTCCAGATACATTTATTAGGAACAATTCAGCGTTGTATAAAATGTGTTTATGTACGTTCCTGCGGCAGATAAAGGGAACGTTGTATTATTTATTCAGGCGCCTTTCACCTTGGACAAAACATTAATTCAACTTTTCAAACATTTTAGGCAAATAAATATTTTTAGTCTATTCCTCGAAAGCTTTACTTTTGTAGTACTTTCTGTTTCTATGGCAACAACCTATCAGTGTCAGCTTTTGTATCACATGACAATTAACTGTTCCTGGCAAAGAATAGGGAATGAGGCAAATATTCATTTCAGGGATGCAAGACTCCCAATTCCGTAGGAATTTAATGGTACGTTTAGTTAGACCAAATTAGTTGAATGTTTGTTTTATAATTAACAACCAAGGGCATACTATTTTAAGGAAAATTAGCAATTTTTAAGTTTAAAGAGTGAAAATGTCATTTCTAATACTTTATTTTTAGTGATTGGGAAAATATCTATTGTGCTATTAAGTATGGATTACTTTTGGGCTCCGATCGAACCTTCCCCTTGTTTCCAGTACCTCTTCTAAAGCTTATTATTATCTGGCAATCGGGTCCCTCGTTTTTCTTCTGCTGTAAGACTTCAATGCTTACTTGGCGCTTGGTCTTGTCCTATGTTCAGGATTGTCATATATCCACCCCATTGATGCTTACATTTGCTTACTGTACTCATCTCTACCACTTCTCAAGTCTGCCAAACTCTCAAGTGAAAGTTTCCTAAGTTACACGTAAACCTCTAACCATCACGTTTTTAACCATGGCCTCTTGTCCCATGATTCATTATTATCTGAATATAATGTTACAAGGTCGGGTGAAAGTGAGGACATCTTGATATGTTGGTTCATAATCCTTATAACTATTGGTGAAAGTCAACAGTTACTTCATTAGCATAGTAAAGGGTTAAGCTTAAATGGCTTAAAGTGCAATTCCCAAATACATGGGCATAAAACTATTTTGTGTAGCTAGTGACTGGCTTCTGATGGGTTCAACTATAAAGAACATTTCCGAGCTAGATGCTATAGTTTTATTTTGCTCTGGTAATATACATTCTAAATTGACTATAAGAGCAGTTTCTTGGAAAATAAGATCATATTAATGTGACTAGGGAATGCAATTAGGGAGAAGATGGCTGAGCTCCGCTGATAAGTTTTAGCTGGGTCATACCAATGTTTACTGACGTGAAAGTTAAATCACACACTGTGAGCCTTTTGTCCAACAAATCAGCCGTGATCTCATGTACACCTTGGTGCATAATACGACAAGGTTTAAAAAGGAGCCCATCCTGTCCTCAGTAACAGAAACATTTTATGGAGCCCGCGCACAGCACCGCATAACAGCCCCACGTGCAGCGACCCCGCGCACAGCACTGCTGAACAGCACCGGGGACCTATTTTTTAAATTTTTTTATTTAATTAAAATTATTAAAAGGGACGCATTCCAATTTTTTATTGCACACAGAGATACCATCTGACCTGTTTGGTGTCGGATTATATTAGCACGTAATTATGACACAGATATTAGTTTTTATTTTCTTTAGAATCATTTTAGTGGCTTCTCGGCCAAATGATATTTTCTCAAACAACACTACATAGACTACAGCCTCTGTTTCCAGCAACATCAAATAACTGCATGAAAATCCATTGTAACTTTGCTCTATTGGTTTATCCGTGCTGCTCGCTGATGCTCTAACAGTCATATTTAGATTACAATTTACAACAATATTGAAAGATTCCATGAATCTATTGAATCTGAAATTTTAAAAACAATTTATTGTATTGAGTATCAAAACAAGCAAATCAGTGTGACCGTTCGTAACACAACTGCATTTACATCTTCTAATTTTGTTGGTCTCAACATCAGTAGAGTTGTACCCCTGATCAGTTTGTGGCTGCAGTTTCTACGGCAACTGGGAACTTTTCCAAATTGTTGCTACGCATTTTACAATATTGTTATTCAGTCTGGGAATTCTGCCAGATTAATGTTGCAAAATATTATGCAACATTGTAATCTTTGTTCCCAGGGCTCCATAGGCTGTTGAGTTTTATTGGATTATTTAGGATATTCTAGAAAATATTTCATGAAAGTAGAAATTGTGCGCTTAGTCGCTCCTGCTGTTCGCTTTGTGAAAGTATAACTCCTATGATGCTCTGCCAGCCAGACATACTGTTTTGCAAAGCATTGTGGGACTCGTAGTTCCCCTAACGGCGATGCTGCGTTTTGGCTACGCATGGCTTGTGGCAATCAGTGACTGACAAGTAGAAATCATTTCCAGTTTTTACTAATAATCAACCTATTTGTAACTTTGTATTTAGGATTCATTTTAAATAATTTTAAGATAACGATAATTTAAAGAATTAAAGGGGTTTTGCCATTAGAAACGCCCCTTATTTTAGTATTCTTTGTGACAGCAATGATTTTCTGCTTGTACCGCAGGCAGCAGCAAAACATGATGGGGGTGTTCATTTGTGGATTTCATGGTGTCTGTCACAGACCTGGAGCAGGGGAAGAGGTGGGATTCTGGGAGAGAATGGAGCATGTTCCAGTAAACGGAAGCACCTGTCTTCATAGAACAATTCTTATTAGCCCGCAAGTCTCTGAATGAGGCCGGCGAGTGACAAGCCGGCAATGCCAGCACCAGAACACTGTGACAGGCGCAGGCAGCCGGACCCATTGTCTGCTCTTGATGAGCATGTCATTAGTGGAAATAGAAGAAAGTGAGGGGCGCATCAGTATTCAAATAGCCTCCATTCTCTCTGCCATTCAGCAGCCGAGCTGCACAGCTACATTTCCTAATACACATTAGATTTATTCTGACTGCATACAAAGTACCCTGAAATGTAAAATGTGACCATGATAACTTCTTGCCGATCTCCTACTTTGTACAGAGCAGGCCGTCTGTTTTTCTATCAATACATTTACACCGCACAACTTAACTATTGGAGATGTTGATAACAATATTTTTGAACTGTATCAGGGAAATATTTTTACTATTCTGTTTCTGATTGTCGTAGACATGGAATCATGTCAGTTGCCACTAACATGTAGGTTGATACATAATAGTATAATTGTATAATGATCATTTAAGTGCTGTTTTACATACACATAGCTGATTGTCAAGGGCATTTTTTTTTGCTACTGTAACAATTGCTATTAGGATCATTAAACTATAGGTTAGTAGTTTTTTTGCTAAATAAAGTGTAGAATTTAGGTCTTCCCTGCCGCCCGCCCCTTCACAACTGTTATGTTGTAGGTCCATAGGAGGACCTGTTTTACTCACTACATGCTCTCAGTAAAGCAATAGAGGAATTGAACCCAGACAGTCATGGGGGGGGGGGGTCCTCAATAGGACTCTGGAGTGACATTCTGGGCTTTCCCCAGTGATAAGCCCTTGGGCAGGCTCCCCTCCTGTGGTTAGGTCCTTTTGACTCTGGTCTTTTGGGTAGACGTGCGGGACTGTTAGACTGTGAAATTTGACATGCATGCATTTGAGTGCTTTAGGACCCAGCCTACTCAGTCTTTTCCAGTAGTGCCATCCTCTGGTTACCAAGTAGGAAAGAATGGGCCCTGGCTCACCTTCTTAACCTGATGGTCTGTCCTTTGAAGCCTTCTCTTCTTTTTTCCATGCAGAGGAAACAGAGAAGCTCGTATCAGCCATTGGAACAATATTGAAAATGCTCAAGGAGATTGTTGACATGAAATCAGCCAATTTGTTACCAATGGTGTAAAGAGGGTTTAAACAGATGATTATACAACAGTGGAATCACCCTGGGAGATGACTTTACACATCTAAAAGAGTGAAATTGCTTTTTCCGTTTGGAGACGATATGATGGCGCTCTAGCAAGTCCGAATAGTAGGTGCCAGGCCCGGACTGGCCATCTGGGCCGGGCCACGGCAGGGCCGCATTGACTTAGGGGCTGATGGAGCTGCAGCTCCAGGCCCCTACCCTACCTACGGCCGCATTAACGCAGGGCATAAGGGGCACCTGCCCCTTAAGCCCGCCGCAACTGCGACCGGGTCCGCCACTCTAAGGGGCCGGGAAGTCCCCACCAAGGCCGACCTTACGGGTCTGCGGCCGCACAGGGTTTAAATTAAAACATCGGGGTTTTTTTAACTTTATTTAACTTCCTCCATGTTAAATAAAGTTTTTTTTAACTTTATTTAACATGGAGGATGTTAAATAAAGTTGAAAAAAACCCCCGATGTTTTAATTTAAACCCTGTGCGGCCGCAAACCCCTAAGGCCGGCCCTGGTGGGGGCTTCCCGGCCCCTTAGAGCAGGACCGGCCTTTGGGGTGTGCGACCGCACAGGGCGTCACACTCTAGGGGGCGGTCCGCACCGGGTGCCGCTCATCAGGGGGTGCCAACTTGCGGCACCCGGCACCCCTCCAGAGACGGACAGTAATGTCCGCCGCTGGAGGAGCAGGCTCGCAAGGGAGCGGTATCGGAGGTCTTTAACAGACCTCCGGTTCCCTTGAGTGATTTTAAGCCGGGTTCAACCCTTGAACCCGGCTTAAAACCACTCAAGGGAGCCGGAGGTCTCTTAAAGACCTCTGATATCGCTCCCTTGCGATCCGCGCGGCAACAGCTGCTGTGCACCGGGGTTTGTTGTTAGATCCCGGCGCACAACACTGAAGCCGCGCCCACCGCTGTCCGTGCCCTCTGAACCGGAAGAAGACAGAGAAGACAGAAGAACTGAAGAAGAGGAGCGAAGAGGAGGAAAAGGAGCTGTAAGGAGAAAAGAGGAAAGGTAGGAAAATATTCAGTGAGAGTGGATTAGTATATATGTGTGGATTGGTATATATGTGTGGATTGGTATATATGTGTGGATTGGTATATATGTGTGGATTGGTATATACGTGTGGATTGGTATATACGTGTGGATTGGTATATATGTGTGGATTGGTATATACGTGTGGATTGGTATATACGTGTGGATTGGTATATACGTGTGGATTGGTGTATGTGTGGATTGGTATATACGTGTGGATTGGTATATACATGTGGATTGGTATATACGTGTGGATTGGTATATACGTGTGGATTGGTATATAGGTGTGGATTGGTATATAGGTGTGGATTGGTATAGGTGTGGATTGGTATATGTGTGGATTGGTAAGTGTGTGAGAGTGATGGGTGTTATGCTGTACCATTTCCAATGTCTTTTTCATGATCTAATTATGCTCTAAAAGTACATCATAACTCCCATCACTCTATACTGTTCCATACAGTGGCAGAGCTGGGAGGCAGAGGCCTTGCACCCTCACCGCAGGACTCCTGAAAGGTAAGTGAACTTCAAAGAGGGAGAGGGTAGATAGTTAGGAGGGGGTAGATAGGGAGAAGGGCGTGAGACGGGGGAAAGGGGGTAGATAGGGGGAAAGGGGGTAGATAGGGGAGAAGGGAGTGAGAAGGGGTAGATGGGGCAGAAGGGAGTGAGAAGGGGTAGATAGGGCAATCATACTCCTATCATGCCAAGTCTGCGAGTACATCCTGGAATCTGGGTATGCCTGGGCATGATAGGAATGTGATTGCTGTTAACAATCATATATATATACATATAATATTGTTTTTTAATTGTTTTGTCCTATTTTGGTGTGTTACTTACTTTAAATAAAAAGGGTTTTTTTATGGTGTGGGGAGGTCATATTCGGTTTCGGACAGGTAAATGCTGCATTTTCGGTTTCAGTCCAGAATTCGTTTCGGTGCATCCCTACTACTAAGCCAGACAATGAAGTGGTAGGCCTACACCACAACAATGTTTGGCGTAGTTTATAGTGATTGGGGTTATGCTGCACTATTGTCAATGTCTGGCTCAATGTATAGTGATAGGGATTACGCTGTACCACTGTCAATGTGTGCCTCAGTATATAGTGATAGGTGTTATGCTGTACCACCGTCATTGTCTGCCTCAGTATATAGTGGTAGGTGTTATGCTGTACCACCGTCAATTTCTGCCTCAGTATATAGTGATAAGTATTATGCTGTACCACCGTCAATGTCTGCCTCAGTATATAATGATAACAGTGAGAAGAGGCAGAGGTGGTAGATAGTGATACAGGGGGATAGATAGTGAGAAAGGGGAGTTTTGTTACAAGTTTTTATTCCTTTCTTTTTTTGGGATGGGGGGGCACCAGAGGAGTAGTCCGCACAGGGCGCCAGAACACCTAAGGCCGGCTCTGCCTTAGAGTGGCGGACCCGGTTGCAGTTGCGGCGGGCTTAAGGGGCTCTGCCTTAATGCGGCCATATAGGCCCAGTCAGTCCGGTCCTGACTGGGCCTATTTTAAGGTAGGAGCCTGGAGCTGCAGCTCCATCATCCCCTAAGTCAGTCCTGCCCTGCCACAGGCGCGGTCGCAGTTGCTGCTTGCTCTGGCAACAAGGTAAATAGGGTGAGGGAAGGGGCTGCAGTGAGAAGGGGCAGAGGGGGGTTAGGTAGTGAGAAAGGGGGAGAGGGGATAGATAGAGGCGGTACATATTGAGAAGTGGGGAAGGGGGTTACATAGTGAAAAGGGGGAACATAGTGAGAAGGGGCAGATAAGATGATGAGAGGGGGTAGTGTGAATGCGTATGAGAATGAATGAATAAATGTGTGGATGAATTGTGTGAATGCGTATGACAATTAATGAATTCATGTGTGGATGAATTGCTTGAATGATTTGTGAGACTGCATTAATGAATGTGTTAATGATTTGTGTGAATGATTAAATGCAAAGATGGTACATGAAGGGTGGGCTTTAACAATAAATAAATAAATAAATATGGGCTGCTCAGGCTTAAATGCCCGGGCCTATTTTTTGTCCCAGTCCGGGCCTGGTAGGTGCGGCAGTACGAAGACCACGAGAAAATCTACAACCCCTTGGAAAATGCGGTTCATTTTCAGGAGCCTATGGATAGGAAGGCCGAGGTAGCTGTCAAGAAGGCTTTTGAGTCAACTGTGGCCAGGTTTCACCTCAGTATTGTGGCGGCGTCTGTAGCCCATTCAGTCAAGCCTTTGGCTGCAACAAGCTGTCGGTCTCTGGCTGACATCTCAACAGCCATGGACTTTTTATGTGATTAGACTATTGAATCCATTTAATAACAGCCAGGGCCTTGTCAGTATCGGTATGAACAGCCCTCTGTCTTAAATCTTGGGCGGCCGACTCCGCTTCCAAGAATAAGCTGTGCGGTATTCGCTTCCTGGGAAAGGAATTATTAGGCAAGGACCTGGAATACCTGTTAGATGGGATTTTGATAGATGAATCTAGGGGGGATTCTTATGCTGAGGCAGCCAGTATTTAAGTATAACTCCTTTTAATCCGGAAATGCGGAGATTTATCTTCCAGACAGTACAGGAACAAGGTTTATCCTCTCAGAGTCGCTTCTCTAAGAATAAAGCAAGAGGGGATCAACCAGCCCCCTCTAAGTCTGGATGCTAGGCCTCCTTTTGAGGAGGAAGCTTCTTCTCTTCAGCACCCTTTTTAAATATACCCAGTCAGGGCTGGTGCAAGGATTTTTGCCACCCTAGGCAAAACATAATTTAGCTGCCCCTCCCCCTTTACCACACCCACTTACATCCCACTCCTCCCCATAGTGAAAGCAAGCCGCGGCCACGCATACTGAATCACGACGGCCTGGACTGCCTGCGCGGCTGCCTGCCTCCCATCAAGTGACCGCGAGCCGCGGCAGCGCTTCTAATGAATGACCGTGGGCCGGCGGGCGCCTACTTTACCTATAGGTGGCACCGGCCCTGTACCCAGTTCATAGAAAGAAAATCACAAAATCAAATGCGGTGAGTATTATAAATACATGTTTTAGAGAACCAAAAAGTGAGAGCAAGCTCTTTTTTTTTCTCTTCAATCATAGGATTGTTTTAATTTCTTGAACAAAAATGTTCTTTGACATTTTAGCCTCATACCCGAGGGCACATAAAACGCTCTTCCGGTCGGCCTTTCCATTCAGCTCTGTGCTGTTCGGAGATCTTTCATTATGGAATATCTAGAAACCTGTGGCAGTAGAGGTGTGTTAAACGTAAAATCCCACTTCCTTCTGTATTTAATCAGTCTTAGATTTGCAGTGAAAGGAGAGAAAGATTTGAATGAATGACAAGTGCCCTTTAGCTATCTTTGTAGTAATTGGTTGTGATATGTATGGGGCCTTTTCACTGCCTTCTCTGCACTCCATTTAAATTAATGTCAACAATACAAATTAGCAAGAAAACAGAAAAAAAAGTTATAAAGTGAATTCAGATATATTTTGCTTAGCGTTGGATGGGAACAGCTGAAGGGCCTTTTCATGGGCCAGGGTTTTATTCAGAGAAAAGCCTGTTTGTTTGCCTTGTTTCATTTTCTTTGTATTTTAAACCCATAACAATCAACGTATACCATTAAAATCATTGTCGACGGGGAAAAAAAGGGGCTTTTACAAGATATTCAAGAGTGGCAGTCATTGAGTAACAAAACTAAGCACTGCACCAGTCTAATTGAGTCTGCATTTCAACAAACCGAAAGGCATTAAAAATGCACTCATGGTCCTATTTTGGTTATCAGAACAGTCTCTGATGGAAGTAAAGCAGGTCTGGTGCTTTAATTGGGCATCTCTTAAATATACAAATAATGTTTTAGGAATGACTCTTCAGTGAATTGTAAAGATGGTTCAACCATGGTTCCTGGAACAGAAATTACAGTGAGGCTGAAATAGACATAGCCGGCTCTGTACAATTTCCGCAACCCAGTCATCCCTTTTAGCCAAGCTTAAAATCATTTCTTGTTTCGCTCTGGTCTTCACCCCACACAGAGAACCAACTCTCTCCATATGAGACGTGGGGTTTAGCATGACGTGTTTGCTGGGTTTTTTCCCCACTAGCCTACACAGGCTACAAGACATTACATACCATCAATACATATCAGTGGCCTCCTGCTTTATTTTGCTTAAAATATTAGGATTGTTAACACTTTGGGTACAGAAAAGAATAGTTTAACTTATAGTTTATTTGCTTATGCAGATTGCCTGTAAGCCAGAACTGTAGTCAATATTTTTTATATCAATATTAGATGGTTATTCAGAAAGTTACGTTACTAAAATGTTGTGGTGTTGCTGTTTGTAACATGACTGACTAGTCGGTTGGGTCCATGTGGTCCCTATCTCCAACGATGAAGTGTTCAAGTCTTTACTCAGCAACACGAATTAAAGAGCAAGATGCTTATTTGCAAAGAAAACCTTGATTAACTATTGAGTCATTGACTGGCTATGAGGACTGGAGATATGGGGCCATTGCAATAGAAAAACTGATTCAGAATAATAGTTTTTCATACTTCCATAGCAGTCTGTCAGATGGTTCGTTTATTGATCTCTCCATAAAACCTCTGAAGGATCAGAGCCAGAAAATAAGATTTAACTCCTTTACCATGTGGACGTATTGGTACGTCCTCCAAAGGTGTGCCAAAATTACCTTTAGCGCATACCTGTGTGTCAAGCATTTTTCATAGCAGCGGAGACGTCTCCCTCCCGCTGCACGGGGGATCAGGCTTCCTGGACGCCCTCCAGATTGGGTGGCTTTCTGCTGACTGATCATGTGTAGCGGCACTCGACACGAGGAGCCGTACACGGTTAGGTAAGGAATGTCCAATCGCGTTATAAGGCCTTCCCTTCCGCTAGGCGTTGGCAGTGAAACTCTATGGAGCTTGGCTTGTGAAGAGAGACATTTTTAACAAAATATAAATAAAAATGAGGAATAAAATAAATTGCAAAAGATTATTTTTATTTTAGCTTGTTTTTAGATGCTAGCACTCACAATTATTTTTTGCATGTTTCTGTGGTTTCATGAAAAGTTTTGTATAATTTGTGTGGCTACATCAAACATGGGAAAGGGCATTAAATCTTGATTAAACACAGATATTATAGTAATGGCAAAGGGCGTATGGTAATCAGGGGAGGGCTGGCAGCCTAAGGCCTGGGGGGCTCCGCCCCCTCGCACTCACCTTTCACCCCTCATGCTGCTCCCATCACTATGCGGCCATCAGGCTGCTGGAAAACTTAGCTCCGGCCGGTGGCATCAGCACCCAGCGGCCGTTTAGATTCGATTTCCAACAATCTGATGGCCGCATAGTGATGGGAGCAGCGTGAGGGGTGAAAGGTGAGTGCGAGGGGGCAGAGCTTTCACCCCTCACGCTGCTCCCATCACTTGGCGGCCATCGCATACAGCCGCTGGGTGCTGATGCCGCCGGCCGGCGCTGCTTTAATACTATTTTTTTTAATAGCCGATCCGGCTTGCCATATTCAATTTTAAAAAAAAGTATTAAAGTAGTGCCGGCCGGCGGCATCAGCACCCAGCGGCCGTTTAGATTAGATTTCGGGCGGCCTGGGGGGCAATTGCCCCCCGGCCCAGCCCGCCCCTGACGGTAATTATGGCACTGAAAAACTTTGGTGAGGAAGGGGTGTATTTTTATTAGAAAGGGCACAGGACGCGTGATCAGCTGACAGGTAAATAGAAACTTTTGAATTGCAAATAAAAAATACTTTGTTTTATTTATATTGTACTCAAACTACTGACTTCTGTGATACGTGACATTTCTGAGCTGGTCATTTGTTTTGCCTTTCAATGAATAATGGCAGCAAATATTGAAAGGAAATGTTACATTAGTTCTTCTTTAACCCCTTAAGGACAATGGGCAGTCCCTAAACCCATTGAAAACAATGCATTTTGAGCCCGTACATGTATGGGCTTTGTCATTAAGGGGTTAAGGATGTCTTTGTCTGGGGCGAAAATAGGAATTTGTTTTTATGTTCTGTTTTTCTTCCTGTCTGCTGATTTGGGATATTTAAAGCAACGTCAGTTTTTGTGAAAATATACTTCTTGCTGTTATATGAACAGGTTTACGCAAAGTTCTTCAAAAAACTCAACTAATATTTGAGGCTCCCCCAAACAGAGACTAACTCCTCGCAAAAGTCACTTGCCCATTGTCTGTTCTTGGCTCTGCTGGAAACAGAATTTGACGGCAGATATGAACCATCAGCCCATCTATTCTGCATGTTTTCCTGATGTAAAGACAGACTGTAATCGTTATTTTCTTTTATATATATCTTCGTTTATGTATGAGTCATATGTTATTCGAGAATGGAAAGGGCTCACTTCTGTACCAGGACTTCTTAACAAGTTGTTTTCAGTTTTGTAAATTTTCAAATGTAATGTTATTTTTTATTTTCACCCTCCTCTGATGTAATAGTGCTACAGAATCTGTGGGCACTCGTTACACAACATGTAATATAAATGTAATGTCTGATGCCGCAAACATGAGTTTGATATACAGAAAAGCATAACTCGACAGTTAAAATGTTAACAGGGTTAATTATGAACAAATGAAAGAGAAAAGTAGCACATATATTTTATACAATAATGTAGTTTTAGTTTCTGGGAAACTAATTAACTGTCCTGAATTATAAAGCGAGTAAATTAGAGTATAAACTGGGTCACAATGTTTTGAAAACATACAGAACAAAACATTGTTAAAATGACATTTAAACATTGTTAACATGTCCAAGTATTTCAGGCTTTGATTCATTTATCTATTTAACTTAACTTGTGCATTTTCAGGTCTTTGTCATCCTTTCTATAGGACTCACTTTTGTTTTTTTTTGTTTTTTTTTTAAGAAAAGAGCATATTAAAAAATGTAATTTGTCTCTTTTATTGCATATAATTTAATTCATTTTTAATATTACTTTTTTTGGTTAATTTCACTGTTAAAATATGGGAATTGTCTTTGTTAGTTCAGGTTAACAATTTCTTCTACACTCAACAAGATGAACTTTACTTGTGGTTTAATTGCTGGGATTTTCATGAACGAGGTGTTGTATAGAGTAATGTAGGTTTGTATTGACAAAAAAACACCCTGGTTTTATCTCCCAGTGAAAAACATCCTTTATTTGCTGACGTGGAGGCTGCCATTGTTGTCAGTCATGTGATCTTTTGTGAAGATATCCCTGCTCTCACACCACACTGAGCTGATACTTTACAGCAATGCTAATGAAGTTTGTTCCTCTATAGACTGCATTGTTTACCACAGGTGGTAGTATGGTAAGTAGGCAGGGTGCTTGTTTAGTACATAGACAGACTTCTAGAACACATACAAATAGGTAATATGGATCTACCTGGAAACATATAGGGAGAGGCGAAAGAAGTTGATCAAGGTGGTCTGGGTGAATTAATTGTGTGTGAAATAGAGAGTGACGTAAAGCAAACAAATGGGCAGTTTTACGTGGTTGCAGGAAAATAGGTAAGATAATGAGGCAAGATATTTGGCTTGTAGAATAGGCTGAAGGCAGATGAATTAGATTGTAGAAAAAGGACACATTATGGCAGTACAGCCAGAGCAACATTTTATACTATTTTTAATAAAATGTATGTTAAAAATGTGGTTTGTAGGTTCAACCACACAATATCAGAAATGTACATACTTCACCATAATTGATGGGGTAAATTTTTTACATTAGTTTGAATACATACCACCAACAGCTTAAATTACAGGGAAGCCATAAACGGCACCTAGCTCCATATACCCAACAAAGAACCATTTATCGACGACAAAGCTTGGGAACTCTTGGCCTCTTTGAAAACCTCATTCATGGACAAATCATAAGGACAGGGAATGCAATGCCTAGGCCAATACTGTTAACATTAAAGACAATCTTTTGTTGGAACTATATCTGCAAAATCCAGGGGGATGTGTAGGGGCACCAATGTTGACCTCCAAGGAGCCTTAAGCTGGTCTTGAAGCTAATTTACAAAGATAAGAACCTACGATATCATTGTGTATGTTGTTATAAAGTAATTTTACTGAAATTATACTGAATTCTATTTGAAATAAGGAAAAAGAGGAGAGTATTTGCTAGCAATGTGTAGGTGCAAAATCTTCCTGTGGATTAAGAATCGTATGGGACTTACTTATGCCACTATAATGCTTGTGTTAAAAGAAAACAAAAAAATAAACCAAACATTTATTTTTTTTAACAAAATTAAACAGTGTATCTAAACAGGATGCATTAGAAACCATTTTTACCGAATCTAGCAGTTTTGCTGTTCTACCTCCTACAATGACTGTATATGAGAGCTAATTAGTCACTTTGCTAATGTAAATTCTTTTCAACAACAAAATTAGTGTGTACTAAAACTCATTTAATGTTTGTGGCATTCAATGGGGTTTTTATTTTTACACAAAACTCTTGTGAATTAATGGAACTAATTACTGCGCTGTGTAACATCGTTAGTGAGTGTTTTATTTAATTAACAAAAGGCACTTCGTGTTTTTAGGGAATCGGTGGATATGTCGCGGTCAGATCACGGCAACCTCTGGAGCTTGTGACCTGGTCTCAGAGTCCGCATACTGGTCAGGTAACTGCAGTTATATATTACGTAGGATAAGAAGCAGCCTCAATATCTAAAAAAGACAGTCGTCAGATTCATTCATTAACTTATTCGTTCACTTTTAGATGCATTGCTTTAGACTTTTGTTCTCTAATTGTCACTATATTTACAAAGGTTTCTATCAGTGGCTTCCAACTCTGATATCTCAGCTTAAGCATTGGAATCTCAATAAAAAGTTTTTATATAATGATGCAGAAATCATATCTTCGTCACGATATTCATATCTTCAAGATTTAAACAGGTCTTTTTAGGATAAGGGGGTTCTCGTGCCAATATTGTCACTTCATAGACAAGCTTAACCCTCTAGTTGTGGGCCATGGTAATGTATTCACCTGTAGGGTCACACTGTTATGATATCAGATGATAAGCATGGCCGACATGCTAAGGAACACAATGCTTTTATTAGTACTCTATGCAAACTATTCCATTATTGTAAGAGGATGAAGAGACCGTTGCAGAGATGGAAAGAGAGGAGCGTGTTAGGGAGTGGTAACCTGTACCCTCAATACCCAGGCAGGCCCAACCCTGGTTAAACTACCCAGTAAATACACAACACCAGAATTGTGGTTTAAAGGTCACAGCCGATTTATTTATTTAACCTTAGTCATTGCCATGCAAATGTAAACCAAAAACCAAAAGGGCATTAACAGGGCAATGACTACCCAAATGAACTCTAATTAATACCATAATTAACATGAATAAATAACAAACACCGAAAGCTCCCTAAGCTATTCAGGCACTACTAACACAGTAAAGGGCATACCCCGATCCCCAAACCCAGACCCGCCAGGAACATCACACCAAAATACCACCAATGCTCTCCCGCCGAGTGCCTGGTAAGCTTCTCCCTCAACTGTAACAAAAATTACACCAACCCCACCCAGTACCACAAGCTACTACAACACATAAAATGGCCCCTACCATTAGACCAATTAGCCCCGCCCCAAACTAAAATAAAATGCCGCTAGGCCCAGCCCTACTTGGCGTGCCAGTCAGGGCCCATGGTGTATGGTACTAAGGGAGTAATGTTTTGGCCAGGAGAGGAGTATAGTACTCTCAGCTGAGTAAGGTAACGGTGCTGGAGGGAATAAGTGTAGAACTAGATAAAGCAGGGGTGATCTGTTAAGTAAAAAGAGTGCATGTATTCAAGGCACGGAAAATAAACTGAAAAAAGGTAAGCCTTTTATATCTTTAAAGCTTGCCCTGATAAAACACTCCATGAAAGAAAATATTGGGTTATGAAACTCAGGAATGGTCCATTCGTATCTTCACTACAGACCAAACCTGGACAAGCATATGTAAATCCATTTAGAAGAACTGTAGAACACAGTATCCATGTTCAATATGTTTTGTTATTCACTTCATCTTCTGATATTGCTTTATTATACATTTTATTTGCAAATTAATGTTGATTTGTTTCATAATTATTTTCCTTATAAATTTACACTCATTTGGAAATATAATTCAAATACAAATATGAAAAATATGATTAAACTATTACTGGTGCTTGAGATGAAATGCTGAGACTTTCGAGAAACAATAAAGAAGGCAACAGGGAGTTCATTCATTCGTTTTATGTACTATTTCTGCTTCTTGTTGTTAAAAAAAAATTCCTGTCATAGTAAAAAATCTTTAGCTATATTAAATGTACACATGGAACTTTTAGATTAAAGACAAATGAAGAAAGTTATATAAATGAGGATAAAGATCTAGCCGACTGCCTAAATAAATACTTTTGTTTTTACCGAGGAAGGAAACGGGACCTCAGTTAGAAACAATGAGATATGGAAAGCATATATTAGCAGACTTATTTAACCAGTTTCAGAAGATAGGAAGTTGGCAATTGTGCTACCGCTTCACAAAAAAAGGTAGCAGGGAAGACTCGGGCAACTACAGAAAAGGTTTTCATGGAAATTTGTTGAAAACCATGCTAAAGGAAAGGTCGGGGTGTGAGAGGTGATTGATAGAGTGGGGTGTGTTGGAGTAAGTATATTTTAGTGTTTCTGTGTTTGTGTGTTAGAGGCAGTGTGTATGTGTGTTAGTGTGTCTGCATGAGTTATAGTGAGTGTGTGTTAGCTAGTGTGTATGTTACTGGGGAGAGGTACATTGTGCTGGGGGGCCACTCAGCTGTACCTGCCCACCCCAGGCCAAAATGGCCAGCCCTTCTCTGCCAAAGTCAGCATGTGAATGGGTGGAGTTTATAAATGTATCACCTTAAAGCTTTCAATCAAGAAGTTTCATTTAGTTATCATGCCATCTCGCATGATACTATAGGGGTTACATAATTAATATGGAATTCTCATGAAAAGACAGCACTTTATTTAAGCCTGGAACGCTGGGTGATATGGAGTATTATAGTAAAAAAGCGTGTTTTATTTTGTATTGCTACAGTCTAATTATTTTAACTTTAGTCTTACTGTGTTTACCAACTAAACTTTGTTAGATGTTTTCTTCGCCATGCTTAGCAAGTTTATTGTTTATCAAACTTCAGTAGCTATGTTGTGACAAAAGTTCTGAATTACACCAAAGATTGCATGATTAAAGAATTATTTCTAGAAATGTTTTGGACAGGAATGATGTTTCATGAGTTTAGTTCCAAAAATGCTTAATTCCTGGGCCACTAGGCAGGACTTGCCCCCTTGCCCTCCCCTGACCAGGTCATTTTTGTTTACTGCATTTAAATAAGGTAAGACCTTATTTGGTTGGCCCAGGAGACATGCATGACATTAAAAATATTTTTAACAAATACGTACAGTTAAGTTAAATACATCGCACAGTTACAAGTAGACTTGCGTGCCAGATGTGTAAGTGTGTCTGGAAAGATGTATGAATGACCTTCTGCAAGGATGCGTGCTGGTGTGGACCCTGTTTGCACTTCTTCCCTCCTGAAGAGCCTAGGGAGACACTGATGTTGAGCACAAACCCACTTCACCTAAACCTGCTCTAGTACTACTACAATAAAACAAAAATAACAAAGGTACATTGTCATTACTGTGTATTATTAAACCCATTAGCAGGGATGGGCATGGGACCTCAAAAACGGTGTTAGTTTTAAAGCAATATACATATGTCAGACAGAGCCTCTTATTAATTATTCCACATTGCAGTACAATGGGTAAATAGGACATTAAATCAAATCTCATAAAGTCTTTACATGTGACATCTTACAGTATACATCACATGTAGATACGAGAAAGGAATGGGGTCATTTGAATAACAGCAAATGGATAACATACTGGCCATCTAAAATTCCGTCTCACCAATTGCCAACACAAGAGAAAGAAAATTGGGGGGCCGAGCTGTACTTAGTGGACCTGGAGCTGGTGTTTATGGGAAGGAAAACCGGCGTTGTGTTGAGGTCTGGCATAAACCTGGCTCCCATCCAGAGTGCCTGAGACTTGATTATTGTTTGGCATCTGGTGTGAAATTGGTTGGAGAGCGGAGTGGGCAGGTGGCTTTTAGACAATGAAGTCCTCTTACAATAGGCACTCTGCATGAGTCCCACAATGTGAATGCAGCGTAACTGGTTTTGGAAACCGAGATCCCCCATCATTGCAAGAAGGGATCTATACTGTTGTATGTGTGGAGCACTGGGTGTTTGGCTTTGTACTTGCTCATGAACCTAGGAATGCTCATTGTTATTAATAGACCCTCGTCAAAGGCTTGAATTAACCCTTAAAGCCAACAACTTTTTTTTTTTTTATTATTGACACTGGATTTAGGTTCTTGTGGTGATAATACTTTAATGTTTGTTAATCATTTACCAACTTCCACAAGTCTCTGAGGTCAGGTTAAGTATACAAATTAACAATTTATATGCCTTGCAGTGAATTTCTTCCCTTTACTTTTAAATGGTTAATAATATTAGTTTTTATGGCACTATATTTTTGTCACTTGTTCCAGGGACAGTGTCCGGTCTGTAAAGCATCTATAGACCACTGTTGATTGCTTGCATTCTAACATATAAACTCCAGGAATTTTGTTGAGGTTACAGCTTGGTTTCCATTATGAATTATTTTTTAGTCCGATGCTAAAAAATTAGATATGACTAGCCAGTGGAAATGTGTTCTCGACCAAGAAGTAGTAATGGTCCATATCCCAAAATGTAGTTTGATGTTATTTTCTTAGGGGACAGAACACATTTCTCTAGGAACCAAAATATACACATACAATCAGGGATTTTGGGGCTCTAAAACATAAGCCTTAACTTACACAAATGGTAGCTTTATCAAGTGACTGCTTGTACCATTACCAAAACTGGTTCCTAAAACTGTAGGACAAAGAACAATTTCAGAAATAAATGAATTAATGAATTATATCCTTGACCAAGAAATGCAGATTTTAAATTGCTTGAGCAATTGCCGTGGCCTTTAACAGCTCTCTATGTTGGCCGATGTGTCCCTAAATATCCTAAATGCCCCTAAAACTCCTCAAAAGTCTTGTCTTCTTCTGTATTTGTTTTTATATATGTATATATAGTATTGGGGAAAAGTTTTATACAGGTGTGAAAAAATAATGCTTTCAAAAATAGACATGTTAATAATTAATGACATAAATACCAAATCCCTGACTCTGCAAGTGTATACTTGCAAGAATTCATGCTGTTTTAGAAGGCAGAGACATCACACCAAATATTCATTAGATTTAGAATTTTTCTTCTGTTGGTTCACTTTGCATTTTGCTAAATGATAAAAATAAACTATTAACATGTCTATTTTTGAAAGCATTCTTACATTACATCATGTTTTCCCACCTGCTAAAACTTTTGCACAGTATATTTCTAAATTCCATTATGTTCCTTAGCAGCAACCAGTACATCACGCCGTATAGCAATGAGTAACCAGTCAGTGAGAACAGAAGGAATTCCATTAATATTCTCCAAATCTCAAATCCATCCGTCTGTAGCGCCTGCCTATTTCTATGTATTCAGGTTGCGCAACATTTATAACATATAGGGGTCCCTTACTGGGGGGTTATGAATTATACAGCTGCTTTATTAACATATGTCATTTTTGTATATTGTTTTGTGTATTTAGAATACTTTTGAGCTGTATTTTTAAGGCATAAGGACATTTTCTTAACTTTACAGTGAGCGCTACACTTCAATTAAAACAATTACATTTTCTCGATCTTATATAACATTAACAGATTGTGCTGGGTTGCCTGAGAATTAAGTACGCTGGTATAAATTTGCTTTAATTAAGGTATGGTACATTATGTTTTTTGGCAGACATGAGTGTTCACTAATAGTGTGTTTCTTTTCTCCACTGTGCACAAAATCTTTTTTGGCATAAATATATAAACAGATGTCTAAAATAAATTAAAACTCAATGTAAAACAATGGAAGGTGTAGGTTGTGGAAAAGAAGAAAAAAAAAAGGAAAAGTGGCAATAAATTGTACAGTGTTAATAATTCATAGAAAAGCGTGGCCTCGGAACTGGTGGATCTTCAACAGAAGTTAACTTTGCTTGTTTCTCTTCTCCCTCCCTCTGTCCCTCCCTCCCTCCCTCCCTCCCTCCCTCTCTCCCTCTCTCCCTCCCTCCCTCCCTCCCTCTCTCCCTCCCTCTCTCCCTCCCTCTCTCCCTCTCTCTCTCTCTCTCTCTCTCTCCCTCACTCACTTTTCTCTTCTTTCTCTCCATCACTGTCCTCACATGGCTGTGTTGTCTCTCACGAAAGTTTCAGGCAGATGCTTATAGTTTTAAAGATCACTTTAATATGAGTTTGCCGTGAAATGTCACGTATCAAATTGCTCTTTAACTTTATTGGTTGCACCCTTTATGAATTCTCACCTTTGATGAATATTGCACATCCTCATAGCTATATGCTTACTTGCCACAAATGTTGTGAATGACTAATTGTGAGTATTCTCATTTTTTGTTATTTATAATTATTGAACTGTGTAGAATTCCTAATGCTATACAGGCAAACTGTAAAATCAATATTTTTATTAGTAATTTTCTTTCAAAATATCTAAGTCGGCAATCTTATTTTCCTATTAGTAAAAATAATTAAGGAATTTACATTGTGATAAATAAAATAACTCGGAGACAAAAAGTTACCTGTGGTCTTGATAAACATATAAAGAATAACATAACCAGAGCCTTTTCTAGTTTTAGCCTGTTGGTATTTAATAAAACATTTTATATTCTAACAGGTTTTTCCTGTCGTTTCACAATTTGCCTTTGCGTTCATTGCCAAAACTGTGCAAAGGTCAGTCTGACCGAAGTAACGCCGGTTAAAGAGACACGTGTAATGTAAATGTATGTTGAGCTTTTTCTAATTTTAGGTTCAAGGTGCTGTTCTACTTATACAAAACATTAATTGTTTAATCACAAGAAAAAAAACCCAGACACATTTAAGAAGGTTGTTTAGTCTCTATGGCAACAGTGCCTGCCTTTGTATCGCATGACAATTAAGTCTTCCTGACAAAAAAAAATATAAATGATGGAAAAAAAAATTGATTTAGTATTATGGGAAAGCTTTGCTCATTCAACAGTACTGGTAAAGATATTTTAATGCCAGACCTTTAACTGCTGCCAGGGCTAATCCACTGTTTTGAGAGAGATTGTAGACGGATTCCCCCAGCTATGATATAACAAAATTAAAATCACAGTACAAAGTTTGTTGGTTCTGAAACGTTATATAATATATATATATATATATATATATGTATGTATACATATATGTATGTATGTATATATATATATATCATTACATAAGTTGTGGTGGGTAAAAGGTAACAGAAACCCTTCCACTTAAATTTAAGGGGCAGTAGAAGTATTGTTAAACACTCATCTACACACACCAGACAAGCCAGAAGGCTTGCTTTTCCCTCAGATATCTCATGGTGCTTTCACAACCACAAAGGATTCTGGGTAGGCACATGCAAACAAGGTTAACAATTATCACCTTTGCCTCTATATCCACTTTATACATGGATTCCTTGAAAGTAATTGCCCGCTGTACAAGACAGCCTTTAGACAAAACTCAGGAAGAGGTACAATAGCCAGATCACCACTCATGGACAGCTGTTTCGTCCTTCATGGGACTCGTCAGCATGAGGTTGTGATACTGGCTTAATAGTATCACAACCTCATGCTATTAAGCCAGTATCACAACCTCATGCTGACGAGTCCCATGAAGGACGAAACAGCTGTCCATGAGTGGTGATCTGGCTATTGTACCTCTTCCTGAGTTTTGTCTAAAGGCTGTCTTGTACAGCGGGCAATTACTTTCAAGGAATCCATGTATAAAGTGGATATAGAGGCAAAGGTGATAATTGTTAACCTTGTTTGCATGTGCCTACCCAGAATCCTTTGTGGTTGTGAAAGCACCATGAGATATCTGAGGGAAAAGCAAGCCTTCTGGCTTGTCTGGTGTGTGTAGATGAGTGTTTAACAATACTTCTACTGCCCCTATATATATATATATCAGACTTCCTGTTTCAGGGAGTGGGGGTACAGTTTGGAGCACTTGTGGGACTTAATAACATAAATGTGCCATTACTAACAAGAAGGACAAGGAAATTAGAGATCCATATCATCTTTTCAGACAGGCTTGTCCTTTTCTACATTACCTTAACTACTACATTTATTGCCTTTAATGTTGGTTATTCCCTTCCATATTTAAAAGCTTCTGTTCAAACATAGGTGGCGCTACCACATGCATATTTGAATTGGATGCTTAGAGTCGCCATACATCAGTCACACTCTCATGAGAGGACTGGGGTGACCTTTGCAAATGTGACAGGTTTACCACTATGTCACTATTAGGTATATTTATAAGATATAAATGTAGAAAAATACAGTCATGTGAAAAAAGAAAGTACACCCTCTTTGAATTCTATGGCTTTACATATCAGGACATAAAAACAATCATCTGTTTCTTAGCACGTCTACAAATTAGGTAAATGCAACCTCGGATTAGCAACACGTGACATATTACACCATGTCATAATTTATTCAACAAAAATAAAGCCAAAATGGAGAAGCCATTGATCATAAGCAAGTGTGATCACTTCTATAAATGTCAACTGTATATAGATTTATGTATCATTTTCCACTTTGCATGTAAGAAAATGCATCACCTGTGTGTGAGGTGGGCCCCTTCAAACCTTTTCACATACAACTGTCAAAAACCTAAATTATTGTTGTTATCTTTTATTTATATAGCGCCAACAAATGATGCAACACTCTTACCATACATATACTCAGGATATATGACAAGACTAGAATAGACAGACGAAGACTACCGACACATTAGGTAGGGAGGACCCTGCTTGCAAGCTTACAATCTAAAGATCCAATCCTGTGTCAAAACATTAATTAATTAACATTAATTAATGCATTTTTGTTCTCCTGATACATCACATTTAATTACATATAAAATCTTTTTGTCTTTGGGTCATTTAGTTGTACTAAAAGTTACTAGTCTATCCTTGTAAATAATTAATGTTATAGATGCCAGTAAAGTACTCAGGATACTAACTGTTTAAATACAAAAAAACTTAGCAAGTAAGAATTATTTTTCTTTTTATTGATAATATCCCATACTTTATTAAACCCTTTTAATTATCAAAGAGGTTTGCTACTACGCTCAAAGTCTTATTGTTAAAATGTAGAATTCTAGATTGTAGAAGGTTATTTTTAAGTTAATAAAAACCATTTTGTTTGACCCTAACATACTATGATGAGATGGTGGTTAGGGCTATAACAATGTTTTTAATACACTTAAGTATATCCCAGAGCACGTTTTTGCTTATTATTCTACAATTATCACCCTTGACAGTTTTCTAAAGCCACATTAAGACTAAGGATTAATTAGCGTTACCTCTCAAAGTAGCAAATGAAGGGGAGTGGTCTGGAGTCATGTTTACATGATTAAATAGTCTCCTCTTTTTGGTGCCCAAATCTGCTTCAATCTATCCCCTTTGTTCTTCTCATTGAATGGATAAAGCGTGCAGTAACCATGACAAATCCTAGTGTTCATGGCGTGGGAGCTGATCACTATTCCTTTGGCTCAATGATGTGCCATGTCTTATGTACTGATTAAATATCTCACAGAGAGCCCATCAGCAAAAGAATTAAAACCCTATTAAAAACCCTGTAAAGAAATAGTGGTTACAATGTGTACTAAACAAGGGCTCAGAGTGGCTGAAGGCCACTGAAGCGTGTGGGGCCAGACACCGCACACATGTACATTAAGATAAGCCGGTCCTTCAAGTTTAATGTTATCCAAATAAAAAACGATATCACTATACCTACGAAATTGAGTTAAGAGTTTGCTGAATTAAGATTTATAACCCAAAATAACAATGGGTGCATTTGTTGGCAAGTTCAACTTTATAATCAAGCAGATTATCCCTTTGTGGACCAATGCTGTTTCATATACACATACACATTTTTTTATACTTTGATATGAGCAATTAGGTTTTTTTGAAATTCTTTTGGGAGGGTACGAGACAATGAGTGTTTTTTTTTTGTTATTACCCTTTTGTATTAATTTCTATCTATTTATTTATTTAGTTTCACTTATTATTACTTTTTTCCCCAAAAAAAATTTCCACTGTCCTCTACACAGAGAAATGTAACATGGCTAAGGATTCTTTTGGGTTCTTTGTAGAACAATGAGATCTCTCTCAAAATTAGTGGACACCCTTAATGATGTCATGCTATGGGTCCTATATTTATTGATTTGGGTTTTAATTGCATGATGATCAAAGCAATAAATATAAATCTTCTCATGATGTATCTTTTACTATTTTTTGTTTATGTTTAAGAACTTTATTTTATTGGGTGAGATAGAAAACACGCTGTTGCTTTGCAGTTCACCATTATGCAATCTTCCACCCATGCTCACAATTCTCCCGCACTTGGCGTGATGGGTCACGTGACCTCACAGTGGCCCCTCTTCATTGATCACCAATCTTTGTCTTTCGCACGGGCCACAGTTACGCCCCTGCTAAATCATCCACCTTTTTTTTTTTTTTTTAAATATTGAAGTGAACCGCTTAAAAACTTGTCTTTCAAGGAACTGTAAAATCTCCAATTTACAACTATTCATTTTTGTGCTATCTCTTCTGGCCTCCAATAAAGTAAAGTCTAAATCACATTGATTGTTACAGGTGAGGGTAGACATAGCGTGATACATAATATATAATGTATATTTGATATATGTAATATGCTTCTTTTTTATTTGTAGTAGTTTTTTTATTTGTACTTCCCATCAGTGATCATGTATCACTGATGTATACATAGGTCAAAAGGTAGATATATCTGCAATTTTGCCACTTTCCATGACCAGGTTATATAATACCAAGTGGGATGTCTTGTCTTAGATTCGGGATAGCTCTATGCTTATCCCATGTTTAAATTTCCTCAATGTACCTCAGTAAAGTAAAGTCCCTCCTCTCAGTAAAGTAAATTCTAAATGGTTGTACAACCAAAACATGAAGTAAATATTTATTTCTATTTATTTAATATATAATATAATTTAATTTAAATTAATGTAACTGATTTAAATTCATTTAAATTCATTTAATATAATTTCATATTTATTATTTATAAATATTTATTTATATTGACAAAGACTAAAGAACTCTGAAGATTTGCATATTCTGAAGCTGAAATGTGCCATGGTTCATACTGAATAATATTATTCTATAATTGCCACTGCTCATTTGAAATTGGTAAATCAGTGTACTGACTTCCTGATCTAGAATGTTTCACAATAATCTAGAAATCCAACTGGGAGATTTGGACCATCATAGAAACATATTTGATGGCAAATAGGAACCATTCTGCCCATCTAGTCCTGATGCCATGACCCAAACCTTAATAATGAAGGATTTCAGAAGCTATGAATGATTCAGTAACACAGAGTGACTCCATCATGAGTTAAATCCTGTAGCTTAGTATGGCTAAACCTTTTTTGAGGCTTATTTTGAATAAACAAAACTTAAAACCCTGGAATAAATAATTGCAGTTGAATCAATTCTTCCACCTTTTGCAATATATACATATACTCTTTACAAGCAGTAATTAAAGGCATCAATGGTTTCTGTACCTCATGTTTTTGAGCGCAAGGAAATATGTTAAAAAGTCACCTATTAGCTATATTTTAGATACAAAATAACCCATCATCCAGGTAACTTTGATAATATATAAAAAGTTCAAACTTTGATGAGCTTTAGGGATTATTTCCATACCAATACCTTAAATTAATTATATTAGGATAATTACTGGGATTCTATTGTCTGAAGAACTGTGTTTTTAACTTTCCACGCTTAGCTTTTCTAAAGTTTCTCTTTCTTCAAACCACATAATGCACATTGCTCCGGAACATGAAGGGTTAAATTGCAGATAAAACTGCAGTACATATAGCCTTTGATCAGATTGGCTTAACGGTCACAAAAATTATAAGTGTGAAAAAAGTGCAAAAGAAATGTGCCAAAAAATTAGCGTTTCCATTGCATTTTTGAATGTGCCAGTTATTGAACAATTGTTTAATTAATATCTTTCCATTTTCTGGAAATTATTTTTTTCTGCACTTTTTCTGCACTTGCGTAGTTTTCAGAAAACATTGTCAAGTTTCTTTAGCGTGTACACAGAGCAATAAGGAAAATTGCAAATGATTTGAATAAGGATATTTTCATCACTTCATATTTTAATGCAATAATTTAAAACTGGAATATAAAGACGTTGATATGTTTTTGTTGCCCTTTATGTATTTTGGAGCTTTGGAACAATCACACTTTATATGTTTTGCATTCTTGTTTCATAGTGCTTACATCTATCCATGTGCATGTGTTATCATGAACCATTAAATAAATACTGCCCATACATTTTATCAATGAACGTCTTTGTGGCAGTAATCTAAGTATCTTAGTCTCTAAGGATAACCTTTGTTCACATTATGATGTGGAATGGATGGCTGGAAATTTTTGATTGAAGTAAAAGTCCTGCTGAGATGTATTTTATTTTATTTTTATTTTTAGTCGTAGAGGAGTAGTTAGAAAGAGATTTACAGTAATGTGAAAAATATCTAAATGGAGATTTATTTTTATTTTTTGCAACTATACCACAAATAAAAAATTTTGGGTGGGTTGTATTTTTCTGCTAAATTGTTATTTTTTTTCCAGAATTCCTCTTGCGTATAGCACTCAAATGATCTGACCTCTTCTAGCTCCCAAGACCCCGGCTGCCCCTCATCTGGGTGTGGGGACAGGGGTAAGAGAGCTGTTTTCAGGATGGTACCATTGATTACCAACTGGTTTGTGCACCAGCATCCTTAATATCCTCTTCCTTTCAGAAGTAAATAGACCGTACACTTATCTGAATGCTAATTTCCTAGTTAAAAACCTTCCCTCACTAACAAGGGAATGAAAGACTTTTAAATCACAGATGTAGGGCATCAAACACAACAATGCTCTTGCAATAGTGCATTGAAGCTTCAATTAATTAACCCTTGGTCTAAGTAGGCAGGTACATGGTGACGGGCACAGGCGGTGAATGGGATAGATTTAAATGTGCATCTCATTTCCCCAGCACGGACTGCCGTGCCATTTGGTTAAAAAAAGGAGTCATATTTTGTCCTCAAGCCTCATTTCCCTATTGCGTTAATCCTTCTGATTCCACCTGAGACCTGTCTAAGAATCTAGAAGGGCCTGCTGATGTCTAGGGTCTGGCTGTGCTATCAATTGCATTCTCTTTAACCCCAATTATTCCATGGGGTGGGGGGTATGATGAGATTGCCTGTAGACAGTAAATCTCTCTTTAAATACATACATAGGAAATCTGTAGCACTCTAGATGTTTGTGTAATTTAGTTATCATCCCTATCTATTATCCTTACCCCGAATTTCATAATACGAGAGCGATGGGAGTTATTGTCCGTAACAGCTGCTATACTTCAAATGAGTTTTATGGCAACATATAGGTTATACTGGGGGAAGTTTTATGTGTCTGAGACAAACGCACATTTTATATACGTGTAGTTCTAAAGTAGTCTTACCAAAAATTCTAAGCTCCTTCTTTTAACATTAACAAAATATAAGCTATTTCTTAAAAAATTTATTATAAATTGCCAATAGCAAGTCGCTTCTAAACCAGAAGAAATCAAAAGCACTTTCCTACATCAACCTCCTGGAGCCGGAACCAAGTATGAAAACATATGAACCATATCTACATACTGAGATAATATAATATACTGGTCATTGTATGAAACCATAGTGCTTCTGTAAATAAATAATTATTTGTAGTGATTTTATTTATGAGTTTGTCAGGAGAACGTGGAATTTTCGGTGGAATCTAATATGGATGTCAAAGAAGTATTGAATTTTATGTACTATTTTTGAAGTAGAGAATTATCCATTAAGACTGACAAAGGAAATATGTACAGTCTGGCTGAGTAAAGGGTTAAGTAATTCTCAGCCTGAAGAACTATGAATGGTAGCTGCATCAGCTCTTACCGTTATCTGTCTGTAATTCTCTTAAACATAGCTAGTGGACTGTAAAATGTCACTGTTCTAATCCTGAAATGTATTTTTTACGTAGGCCATGAATTTAATTATACACAAGATAAGGTATGCAATATTTATGTCCTTTAATTTGGGGCCCTTTAGGCGAATGAGGTCTAAGCGCTAAAGTTGGTTGTTGCAGGAATGCTTACATTTTTGATTGTCTACCTCCTGTAAGCCGTATGAAGGACTAACCTGCTGACTCAGCACTGCTTCCTTGATAAACGCAGGTGCGGGGAAAGGTGAGTGGCCCAAAGGCCAGTCTGGGCCTGGACTTAACATCATCTGTGAGAAGGGTCGAGTTGGTCTGAAAGTTGGAGACTTGACTTTCAAGACATCTCACAAAATGAAGTATGCAGTGTGCAGGGTTTCATGCATCTCACCACAACTCCCGCTTTGTTGAGTATACAACTTAATATGGTAATACAGTGTGGTAGTCCATTTGGGGAGATTGGAGGACATAATAGCACTGTTTTACATCACTGTGCTTTACTTTGCATTGATTTTACATTAAATGAGTTAGCATAGCACCAGCAGATTCCGTAGCGCTGTGGTATTGTACCACTTACAATTTTCCACAATGACATTATAATTGACAATAGATACGATTCGCAGTTACATTAACACATTTTAGTAGGGAAATAGGAGACAACGAACATACATGTGATATGGTACTTTCACAAAAAGAAGCTAATTATATTTATATAAATATTTACAAATATAATGTATCTCATATTACACATCTGGCTTCAGCAGTCTGGGGGAGATAATTTTACGTTGAGTTTTCTTCTCTAACCTGTAATTAGAAGAAAAGGTATCTTGACGCAACCAATATTCTGTCAAATTGTTTAAATTTAAATTTTCTTATGAATGTTGCTGCCTTATTTATATTACTTGTTGCAGCAACATAATATACTATTATTATTA
The DNA here is from genome assembly GCA_029215755.1 of Spea hammondii. NCBI lineage: Eukaryota > Metazoa > Chordata > Amphibia > Anura > Pelobatidae > Spea > Spea hammondii. The sequence goes on along the minus strand of JARDYJ010000001.1, from coordinate 166,632,707 downwards.
TATTATATAGAATCCATATTGCTAATGTACTTTTACAGTATGGAACATATTAACATATACCACGCCCACTCATGCTTATGCTCCTCCCCTCTTGGGAATGTTACACCTATAGAGTTGGGTTTTCGCTTTGTTGACACATCCCTCCTTCCCCAGGGGCCGCTGCTTGTGTGTGTTAAACCCCACTGAGCTGCTGTTTAATTGGGGAGGTCTCGATTCAGTTGTCATATGGAGCTATTTAAACAGAGATTATGCAAGCCACTTCAGCCTAATCCACTCCGTTTACAAAATGCGGCCCATTGTGGGACGCTCCAGGAAGCGGGGATTACAGGCCTGCCTTTTATTTGCCCAATTGCCCTAGTAATTTTACACAATCGGATTAGTAGATCCAATTTCTTTGCAGAGTAACACGTTTGATATTGCTTTCCAGCAGCCCTCCCTAAATCCTCTCCTCCTCCTCCTGTTTGGCAACTTGTGGCTAAACATAAAAGAGTAAATGTATTTGTTAGCACTTGTCATAGACTGATCTCTCTGCACTCTGACACTTCACTATTCATAATGCTGTGGGATACAAGGAAAAATCTTTATCGGCACCTGAGGATAAAGCTCAGATGTCCTTCTTGCCAATGTAATTATTAGCTAGTCTTCGACATAGCACATGGCCGTGAATTCAGTTAGGACAGTCTGTTTTATAATTAAAATATATATATAAACTTAGACAATAAGAATGATTCCTTGAATGAAGTGATCATTATAAATACAAATATAATCTGAAGCATTTTATATGTGTATATATATATATATATATATATATATATCCCATATCCCATGTCTGTATACACGCCAGATGTAAATAAATTGTAGCACATCTTTTATTTTATAATCTATTTTTTTCTCTCGCTCTCCTTTTACATTCTCTTTCTTCCTCTGTCTCTCCTCTCAGTGAAGATCTGTTTCTTACTTTTCAAAAGCTCTTGGTCTTTCTTTCTTTTCTTTCTTTCGTCTCTCAACCTATTTCTTTTTCTCCCCTTTCTCCCTTTTCCCTCTCCATTTACTTCCCCCTACTTTGCCTCATTTCTCCCCCTTCACTCCTTTGTCCTCTTTCTCTCTAGTTTTCTCAGCCCCTCTTATTTGTCCGTTTTATCTGTCTCTGCCCCACTCCTCTTTTTCTCTTTTCTCTTTCTCTCTTCTCTCTGAGAATGCTCTCTGTCCCTATTTGTATATTCAGTGAATGTCTCTGGCATGCGTAGACCTCGTGTGTATCAGTAGCTGTTGCTCTACACCTCATTTCTCTGACTGCGATTTACCATCTGTGAGCTGGTCTTTAACCTAATAAAACCCATCTAGCTTTTGACTAACAAGAAAAGGAAACAGTGTTCATTGTGGGGTTTTAGGGAAATGGCTTGACTAATCTCTGGGCTGAGAACAGAGTGATTTATGGGCGGATTAATGCGTAGCCTATGATTAGGGGGCTGCTAGTAAGTGCATTAGATGTCTAAGTGTGGCAATAGAGTAAATAGGCGTTTTATTTATCGCAGTGCCAGGGGCCTCTTAGCGGAAGAGCGCTTTTCCAAATTGAAATATAGCAGAGTTTACTCTCCTGATTAGGGCTCCAAGCGCAGAGCCCAAGGCCATCAGCAAGCAGAAACACTGGGCTCTGACACATAATTGTCAATGGATTAATGTGCAAACAGCAACAACAAATAAGCCACTGTCAAAACTATTGGTGGCTTCGACCACCTGCAGAGACAGGGGCCAGAGAGAGGTTTATATAGAAGAGACAGTGCACCAGCCGCTATTATCCCCTCTGGCAGGTACATTACACAGTCACTGGGGAGCAGCTTAACTGCAGCAGAAGTGTACACATATATTTATTACATGCTGAAAGCACGTATGTCTGTGTGCGTATATAGATAGATAGATAGATAGATAGATAGATAGATATGCACACACTACTGTTCAAAAGTTTGGGGTCAATTAGAAATGTCCTTGTTTTTGAAAGAATGAAAAATTATATTAAAATAACATCAAGCGGATCAAAAATACAAAACAGACGTTATTGTTGTAAATAACTTTCGTAGTAATTTTAATGGGATATCTTCATAGGCGTTATCGGCAACCATCACTCCTGTGTTCCAACGGCACGTTTTATATATCTCTCTCTTTCTCAACACTTACTATATGCACCAAGCACATGTACATTTATTTCCATTGCACACAAAGTACATTCCAAGTTAAGGAGGAAAAGCCTTTTGGTATATGTGCATTTTCTTTATTATTACATGTTCATGAACTATTTATATAAATATAAACATAAGTATACTAAGTGAAGAATTTGACAAATACTAAGTAGAATTAGAATTGAATGATATGTGATTGTTTGTGTGTGTGTATATATATATATATATATATATATACATACATACAGTATATACATGCATAAATAAGTATGTGTGTGGTATGTAGTCATATATATATATAAAGTGCCCATCTAATATCCAGAAGCATTGAATGCAGGGCTGTTTGTGTAAGCATCCACATGTATACCATATTGTGTACATTTATATTTCTAAAACAAAGTTTATGGAATTTCCATGCACTGGATGCACATATTGCAAAAAGGGTAGGATAATATAAGGGGGGGCAATACAATTTTCCAAAGACACTGCCTGCGATGTGGCTGATACGCCTCCCTGCAGACAGACTGTGACTGGGCTGCCACCTGTCTGGCCTTGACAGCGTTGGCTGAATGCTGCAGATCTTGGTACGGTTTATTTGCTTTCAGATCCAGGAATTTGCGAGTGCGATTCGTTTTTCGCGGAGACACGTAGTTTAATATTTCTGTTCTCGTCGTCACAAAATTGATTGTTCGCACACTTTAAATAAACACAAAATTACACTGTGTTGCTTTTATTAACAACACCCACAAGACAAGCATCTGCAAAGCGCACATTTCCAAACATATACCTCTTATAACCATCCAGAAAAGAATCAGAATACTCGACGCATTTCCCAAGTTGGAAAGTGTTATTGAGCATGAACATTGCAGTCTCGGGCTCAGTGTCTGGATTCTAGTTCACTGGTGCAAAATCTGATGATTAACCTTGACATGTACAATGTTTGATGTAAAATATGGCACTCTTTAAAGCAAGACTTTAGTCAAGAAATCGCATAATTCCCCATTTTTCAGGTCCATTTGATTATCAATTGCACAGCTCTCCTCCAAGCTTAAACCATACAAAGTTCATACAAAAATGATTTATTTCATTTTGTCCCATTCTGCTTGGTTTATTCAAATTGGAATTTGAAAATTATTTTTAGTTCAGATTTCGTTTTTGAACAGTCATATTATTGTGCACCAATTTCTCCCAACACATTAATTGATACGATTATTATTATTATTTATTGTTTTATATAGTGCCATCAAATTCCATAGCGCTGATGATATGTTTGTGATCTCTTTAAGATGCCTGAATATAAAGCATTAATATTGTCAAATAATTGTATCCTCATATTTCAGTTTCACTCATATTTATTTTTTGTTTTTAAACATACAATAGACAATGGTATCTTTCATGGTGAAATATTGCCGTTTCATGCAGATAACATGTTAAATAAAAATGTTCCTAACTTTATTAGATTCAATTGGACAATCGGCATGTGGTACATTTCACCTTGTTATCGGAGGATCATATATGACAAAAGGTATACTGTACATGTCCGTTGGTGCTATTATGTCGGGTTTATCACTGGAATCACACGTTTGTGTTCAGTCTTTCTGTTTGCTGTAAGTAAATCCCTGTCTGTAGATTTCTGATATAAACAATGGTATTCAAGAATGTAAAAAAATATGATATACATGATGAGTTCTCAAACCGCAAACAATGAAATTACCTTCCAAATTCCGACAATTATATTTCATAAAACTATATATTGAAATGATCTTCATTTAGATGCATAGTAACCTAGAATTTGATGGCCGATAAGAACCATTCAGCCAAGATATTCTGCCCACTTTTCCTGACGTAATGACTTGGTTAGTGATCACTTGTAAACAATCCATGGTCGTGTCTTAGAGTCAAGATAGCTTTATGCCTATCCCATGCTGATTGTCGGTGGTTCCATGTACCCACCACCCTCTCAGTTAAACATCTTCAAAACTATGAGTTTCATCATGATTATCCTTTCTGAATCACTAACTGTTGATCTGTCTACTGTGGACCTTATATAAGTTTCATGCCGAAGTTCAAGGCAAGAAGCCCCAATGCTCAGTGTGCCAATTAACCATATGTCACCAGCCAAAAATCTACGATGCTCAGTCCACTAATAATAAACTGGAATTTGTTTATTCCTTATGTAGAACCAAAATCAAAGAATGTTGAAAGAATACAGCCTTATACTTAGGGTCAGATATAAATAAAACCATGTTTCATATTGGAATCAATGGTTTTCATCATATTTCAAAGTAGGGCTCAACTTTCATTAGGTTTGTGACATCACCTTGATGACAAAAAGCTTAGTGCCCCCTCTTAATCAGCAGTAGGGTAGGTATCGCTGACACTTGTGAAATAGTACGTGAAGGGAACCGGCAAGATAAGTATCTCTTTAAGTTTGCAGACTCGTTAACAAGGTCAAAACCAATGTTATTTTACTATTTGGATTCATTTTGGCCTCACAATGAAAAGTAACCATAGTAGAAGCAGTCTTAATGTAATCATTTTCTTTTCATTGTTCTTTATGGGAAAATAATCTAGGCCAAAATTTAGTGGTCCCATCAGACATGTGATATCTTTAAAAAGGTGGTCTGAAGGACAGGTTTTACTGTACTTTAATAGGCTTATGGATTGGAATAAATCTTAATATTAATAATCTTTACCATTTTCTTTCTCAGGCCTTTTCTATCTATGCATCTTATGTATAATGTACATCAGTAAAATAGATTTGAGATTATCCCTCTGGGATGGCCACTTGACCTAGTTTCAAAAAAGTCAAAAGTTCACATTAACTCGAGCATTCCTGCTGAAAATATCTGTAGCATTTTAATCGTTTTACATGGTTTAAAATACATATAAAACGCGCAGGCCAGTTATGTAAATAAAATATATTTAATCAGGTCCGGGCTGGCCATCTGGCTCTCCGGACAAATGCCTGGTGAGCCGATGGCTGAAAGCTCCACATACAATACTTGGGAACGCTCCAAGTGAAGGTCTCTTCTCCAGGTCACGGGAGCGGCGTTGCAGCGCGCTCCACTCCCTGCACATTTCCTTGTTAACAATAGCGTGTGTCCCGCAACGTCAGCAGCCGACATACCTGAATCCCCCAAGAGGGGCTCCAGACAGCCAGAAAGTTCCCAGGTATGGCCACATACTCACCCGATCTTTCGATCTAGTGGCAAATCGGGTGCTGCAGTGTGGGGTCAGTAGCTATGTGAGCATAAAAACCTAGTGAGCGGCCGCTCATATCCAGCCGTCACCTGCACTTACGTATTGCTCTTGAAGAAAAAGCTAAATGATAGATTGGTTATGTAGGAATCTATTTATTTATTTAAATCATCAGCCTTTCCAAAATGAATCCAAAACAGATTGCTTTGGAAAATACTATTAGAAATAAAAATAGACAGCAATAGGCAAAGGATTAACCTCCCCAATAAGCTGTAAATCTTGAGAGCCAAAGATTGTTTTTAAAGATAAATTTACTTCAGTCACTTAGTTAACACGATTAAGAAAAAAGAAAAGGAACAATTAGCTTATAATTAACTAATAACTAGGAGCAGTGTGGACAAATCTCCATTAATCTTATGGAACACATACATTGGGGTTTTTTTTTAGACTGTAGCTCCATAGGTTTCTTTGACCATATTTTGTGGCCATGTCACAACATAAAATATGGAAATTAATTGAGTTCTGTTTGTTAAATATGCTGATGCATCAGTTTGATCACATGGATGTAGTATATGCTATCCTGGTGGCATGTGCCTCTATGTGGTGTCTTGGAAGGACGTTTAAGAATACATTGAAACCGTACCAATCCTGAATGTTGCTATGAAGTCTGAATATTTTTGGATTAATAGGAGAGTTTTAAGCCATTTTATCCAATGCTAGGTGTTAAGACATCATTCATTGTTACACATACATTTTTCCCCCAAAAAATTGCTATGAATCTAGAGTAAAACATGTTGCCTTCTTTAAGGTATCCTTTAATGAATTAAATAACAAATACTTTTTGTACCGTATAATGTGTATATACCCAGGTAGCTCAAAAGTACATTTGCAAAACATTTGTTCAAATTTCTTTCTTCTTTTCTTTTTCTCTCTCATTCTCATTCTCTATCATTCTTTCTTAAACATACCATATTCTTACATACGAGAGAGACATAAAGAGGACAAAAAGCCTTGCATGCCTGTGTAGTGCTTTTTATAATATAGCATATTATCTAACCATGGGATATAGTTTGCTATTTTCTTCCACCTATACCATTGCCCTACAGACCACCTCAGTGCATTGAATCTTCCTGCGTTCTGGGCTGATCAATACAAAGGTCTCTGACGCATCTGACTGCACAGTTTTCCAAAGAATTCAATTTCGTGCCATCTCATGGAGCCTCACGTACAAATCTCTCCCCTGCAAATAATATGCATTTGTTAAAAGGTTAGCAAACGAGAAACTAAACCAACCGTACGAATAACAGCCGGGAGAAACGCTTTTAAAAGTATGTGGCAGCAGCCAATTCAATTTTATTATACAGTCAGAGTAAAAGTAAAGGCCACTAAGCCAAAGGCAGATAACATACTTCTGGGTTTATGGCCTTCAGACTCGGCTGAAATATCTTAAATATCGTTAATGAGCTTTGTTACAGTAGCCCCCGCTCTTGGAAATGCACCCTTTCCATTTCCCAGCCTAGCAATCTACCCCAGGCTCATATTAAGTGAATTATCACGGCTACTAAATCATCTCTGCAGGGGTTTGCCCTAATCCCATCAAGGCACATTGGGTCTTTTCTGACTGCTCTATAATGAATTATTATTTCCAGGGGAGCCATTAAAGAGAACCTTTTAGAGGATTGTGGACATGTTACTTAGTGGCAATAAACACCAGTGGTAGCCCCAGGGCGTTTAAACTGTTAACAGGGCCCTAGCATAAGGATCAAATGATGAACAAGAATGGAGTCCCAGGGATTAAACACTCTGAGCCCTGCCCGTCTTCACACTTAGTCCTGTTTAAATCAACCCTCCTCTCTCTCACCAGCCTGAAACCTAGAAGTCCTGCTGGGACCAAAACACTCCTCTCTACAAATGTTTTCCTTAACAAGAGGAAGCACTGCCTTAACAAAGCAACTGCGGACTCCATTAACGCTAATTTATTAAACACAATTTGCTGTGTGTTACTGAGCTGAGTAATGGTACGTAATAATACAGAACAGTGCTGAATGTTATCATAGGGGAACTGGCAGCGTAGAACATGGCATTAGTATTCGGATTATAACAGTGTTTGGGCTTTGAGTGACATTTATACTGAAGTTTAACCTTCTAGATCTGGTGACAATGCTAGTTTGGATATTTTTGTCGGAGCATTTTCACGTCATACGGATAGGAATTCCGATTTAGGTTTCTGTACTCATCTTGCCCCTTTAACACATGTAACATGTAAGGAGAAATGTTAAAACGAGAGGTCATGTAGTGTAAGCAAGTTTTACTTTGCCGAGAGGGTGGTAGATAAGTGGAATAGCCTCCCAGCAAAGGTGATAGAGGCTTATACTACAAGGGAATTTAAACATGTCATGTATAGGCATATGGAGATCCTGAAGCCAAGACCACGGACTGAAGATGGCCAGAATAAATAGGCTTATCTGCCGTCAAATTGCATGTTTGTAATCATTAATTATGCATTATACAGGGCTATCTCAGCCCTTTTGCAAGAGAAGCTCACTATGGATGGCCCTTCATCAAGCATAGTTATATCAGGAAGTTGAAATCTTGAATTCTCTTGCAAACTTCCTTTTAACAATTAGACCCAAAATGAAATTTGTAAAAAGCTAAATTTTTCCCATTTTCACACCTTAAATGCTTAACAAAAATAATCAGTATTTGAACAAACCATCACTTGTTTGTATTCGACACAATGATTATTATCGGTTCGATACAAATTGGCTTACATACTAATTTAAATTTCTGCAAAATGCAGCATCTATGTTAGGCTTTAGGCATCGCAAATAAAGTGACTCGTGTTTCTTAAATGAATTGCAACAGGATGGTAACATTTTGATCACGTTAACTGACAAACCTTGTTTGCTATTCACTTTTCACAATGACAAAGTCATTTTCTTCTCCTGCATATTTGCCGAAATGTACCTATCTTGTATCTAAAGCATAGTTTGGGGAAATTCTATGGAACGCTTGATAACTGCGACTAATAATTTTTTGCAGAAATTAACATATCATGTACTGTAATATTCTTTTCTTGACAGATCTAATAAGCACTTTTGTTGTCTGATACAGCCAGGCTGACAACAGCATCTTTCTCATTTTTAGACAATTTTTGCATGCCAAGAGGTTTGTTTTTTTTAAATGTGGGTTTATTTTAACTAAAGCATAAGACTTTTAGGAGAAGATGGTCATTACTTTTGTAAGCTCTGCGTGTGTGACCTCTCTATATTACATTATGATTAAGGTAGGAACCAAAGCTTATTTCTGTGCCGGACGAAATAAAGGTACAGGCATGCATGGACTTTGTGAATAATAAGGTTACGGAGAAACCTAAAGCTTCACAAAGTCGGGTTTCATTGGAAGAAAAGACTTCCGGGGTCCCGGGAGCCTATGTGACTCTACATCTTTTCCTAATATAGCTATATATTACACAGTTGTCCTCCGCTTAACGGTAACTCCTGTGGAATTTTCAGTTTGGTAAAAACGAATTATTATTATTATTGTTATATTATTATTATCTGCCAGAGTATACAGAATTCTATATAAAAGCTCGACTTGTTGTCACCATGCATGGTTTATGTTTATTACAATATAATAAATAGTCTGTTGTACCCAAGAACTCACGTTTGTCATTTGAAGGCTTCAAGGCTTGTAGGCATCAAGTGGGTGCCTTTGGTGTAAAAAAAAAAAAAAAAAAAGGGAACCGTATTTGTGTGCCCGGTGGTAACAGTAGCGTTGGTAGTAGCACCGCTAGCCAAAGCAACATATTATGGAAGAGAACCTATGGTATTAATCATGGACATTTAAAACAAGCTAACAGAATTGATAGGTTATAAATGGAAATTGTTCAAAAATATATATTATTTTTCTGTGAATTATTTGAACTGATATTTTTCCATATGACTTCCCCAATATATAATTTATGGTAAAGTTTGCGGCTTTTATGCTATCGCTGGTGATGTAAGGGATGCATGTTTAAGGGAGAGTCTTAAGAAGAAAGCACGTTAAAGAACTCTGTAAGCACTGCCCTACTTCTCCCTGGTCTGGAAATTCTTGTCACTGATCGGCTGTAACACAGATATAGGGGCGCATGTACATGTGGGGGAAAAAATAAAGAATAATAGTGCAATAATGTCAAAATAAAAAATTATAATATGAATGTGTAGTGGGTGCACTCACAAAGATACAGATGGTATACAGGCTCTTCAGAATAAAATTTTCTTTATTTCTTCTATTTCTAAAAAATCAATATAAAAGAGAAAAGGCCAATGGTGCAGTATTTTCCTGTGATATTGTAGGAAAGTTAGATTGCACTTACAAGATAGTAGGTTGTATCAGGCACTTCAACTCAAAGTCCGGGGGTAAAAGTAAAGAATCCGAAAAAAGAACTGCTAAGATAAGTAGTCCTCAACGCGTTTCGCCTCTCGGCTTCCTCAGGAGAAAAATAATAATTTCAGCTTTTTATCCGCAGTAAAAGTTTTGTGGTATCCGTGAAGATTAAGCGTCTATTTATACATCCTGTCCGTGTTCCGTTTCGTCCGTGTTCCGTTTTCCTCCGTCGTCGTCGATACATACATCTTTAAAACCTAGGTAAAAATTCTTCCCCCAACAGGATAAAAGTGTCCATATTGAAGTATTTACAGATATGTTGCTTAAAGAATTTAATGAAATAGAACAAAAGAATAAGAGACAACACAATTTGACCAAAGTGGAACAGGAAAGTCTAAGGGCCCTAAAAATTTAAATGAAAGCAGCTGACAAGGGAGGGGCCACGGTTATCATGGATAGAACTTACTATCTAAATGAATCCCTACGTATCCTAAATGACGAAAATACTTAAAAAAAACTCCATACTAACCCTGCAAAAACATTCCAAAATGAATTGAGAGTATTGTTACAGGAAGGACACAACAACAAAGTTTTAAATAAAAATGAGTTTAATTTTTTGGACAGAAAATACCCAAAATTACCTATCTTTTATTTTCTACCGAAAATACATAAAAATATGACAAGCCCTCCGGGACGTCCAATTATAAGTGGAATAGACTCACTAACTAACAATGTATCACAGTACGTGGATTTTTTTCTTCAGAAATATGTTACCATGAGCCCTTCATATATAAAGGATACAACACATATACTAAAAACTTTGGAAGATATTACATGGTCGATAGACTATATATGGGCAACAGTGGATGTCACTTCACTATATACAGTTATCCCTCATAAATTGGGTACAGAGACCATTAGGAATACACTAACTTTAGATACTAATATGGACACATTACAGAGCAAATTCATCACTGACTGTATACATTTTATTCTCACACACAGTTATTTTTCTTTTAATGAGACTTTTTATCTACAGACATGCGGTACTGCCATGGGAACCAGATTCGCACCGAGCTATGCCAATCTCTATGTTGCGGATTGGGAAGCGAACAACATTTGGAACAATAATCCGTTCGGCGTGAATCTGGTTCTCTGGAAAAGGTACATCGATGACGTACTCATAATATGGCAAGGAAATATTGAAGATTTACAGAATTTTATAGCATATATTAACCAAAATAAATATAATCTTAACTTCACATCATGTGTAAATAAACAGCAAATAGATTTTTTAGATCTTACCCTTTTTAGCAAGGATAATAAAATAAATACTAAGACTTTTTTTAAGCCCACAGATGGCAATGGTTTTATTGATTTTTCTAGTCGCCACCACCCGAGTTGGCTGAGAAATATACCAAAGGGACAAATTACTAGAGTACGTAGAAACCGTACGAACGAAGAAGACTTCATGACCCAAAGTCACCTCCTACTAAATAAATTTAAAGAAAGGAATTATCCAAAAGATCTCTTAACAGATAGTTTACAAACAATACAGAACAAAAGAAGAGAAGAATTTATAAATCATAATAAAAAACAAACGAATAAGGATAGTTATGATTTTTCCTTCCTCACCCTGTACAATGATAGAGCACCTCAAATTAAGAAAGCACTAAACAGATGTTGGCCTATCCTAAAGGAAGATGACATATTACAGGGCCACTTACCAGACAGACCGAAAATCATTTATAAAAAATTAGCCAACCTAAAGACCATCTTAGCCCCTAGTGTGTTACCTGCTATAGATAAAAAGAAAGATTATCAGAACTTCCTAACAGATAAATCTCCCGGTTTTCACCGATGTGGAAGGTGTAAAATGTGTAGAACTTGTAATGTTCAACAAAAGAAAACAACAATCTTTAAATGTAATAACACAGGGAAGGAATACCAAATAAAATTTTTTATTCATTGTAATACTAAAAATGTGATATATCTATTGGAATGTAAATGTGGCCAACAATATATCGGCCGCACGACAAGAGAACTTAAAGTTAGAATATTAGACACTGTAACACATGCAAAACGTTCTCACTACCAGAATTTAAAACTATAGGCATTGATCTAGTAATAACATATTGGAGAGGAGGTGACATAAATTCAGCACTGTCCAAAAAAGAGACGGAATGGATTTTTAAATTTCAGACATATAAAAAAGGAGGCTTAAATACGGATCTAGATATACTCACTTTTATAAATTGATTATTAACATATATTTTTATTATTAATACTTCAACTAATTTATTTTTTAATTTATGTATTTTTAATAATCTTTTAATTAATTTATTTTTTAACTAATTTAATCAATTTATTTCAATTAATTTCTATTTATAGTAAGATCTAAAAAATAAATAAATTTTTTAAAAAATATTTTAAATATCTGTAAAGTTTAAAATAGCTGATATTTTTAAAATATTTTAAAACATAAGAATATTTAAAATATCAAACAAATTTATTTTAGGTTACACTTGATTAGAAATAAATATTTGGAAATATCATTTTTGCTCTGGTCTTATAAATATAATTTTATATCTTTTATATATATTTTTTTTTTTTTATACTTAATAACACACTTAAATGTCTCAGCATATGTCTCTCTACAAATACATTTCATATTAGATCTATCGCTATATTTTTGTTTTATCCCCACACTATACGTATGAGTATAGTCTCTCTCTTTCTTTCCTTACACCGTTCCGGGTTTCCGTTTACACGTCCTGTAACTGAATATACATTATTACAATAAGACCCCTGACATATCCCTTCTCTCCCCCCGAAAAATACTCTTGAAACGAGCAACATCAAAAGATCTTTATTGACGATCCGCCTGAGAATTACCGCGACGATCCAAACATCCACATCAGTGAGGGGAAAGGACTAACGTACGCCTACTGGGAGGAGTCACGAATCGGACGGACACAGCGTCTGGGTTGCCTGGCGACGCCGGAGATGCAGGAGGGAGGAACTCTGATAGCGTCCCGGTTGCATGGCAGCGACGGAGATAGCGTGATGACGATACACCCGGAAGCTAAGACGACGGACGAAACGGAACACGGACAGGATGTATAAATAGACGCTTAATCTTCATGGATACCACAAAACTTTTACTGCGGATAAAAAGCTGAAATTACTGTATTTGCTCGATTATAAGACAAGGTTTTTTTCAGAGCAAATGCTCTGAAAAATACCCCTCGTCTTCTAATCGGGGTCGTCTTCTAATCAGACCTCAAATAGAGGTCTGATTAGGAGACTAAGATCCAGATCCCCCGCACCACTGCAGGGGACCTGGATCCTCCTGTCTCACCCCCCCCCATCATACACTTACCGGTGCTTCCTGCTGTGTTGCCGGGGCAGCGGGTTGACGTGTACGCGATCCGCGTAGACAACGTCCGCTGCAGCCGGAAGGAGGTGTGGCTAGCAGCGGGGGTTGTCTGCGTCCGTCGCGTAGACCTTCCCCGACTGTCAGAGATCAGAGCTCTCCGCACCGGTGCCCCACCGGTGTGGGGAACTCTGATCTCTGACAGCCGGGGAAAGTATACGCGACGGACGCATACAAACCCCCGCTGCCAACTCCACCTCCTTCTGGCTGCAGCGGAACGCGACGTCAACCCGCTGCCCCTGCTGGAAGCACCGGTGAGAGGGGAGAGAGGGGTGAGAGAGAGTGTGTGTGTGTGTGTTAGTTAAATGGGTGTATAGGGTGTGTGTGTTAAATGGGGGCATAGGGCATTTCTGGAGTGGCGTTAAGGGGGCATTTAATAGAGCACTCTGCCTCCTGAAATGCCTTATACCTCCCTATATGGCACTCTGCCCCATAATATGCCTTTTAACCCCCTAAATGCCAGAATGTCATATAGGGGTATAAGGCATTTCTGGAGGCAGAGTGCTCTATACAATGGCTTTTAACTCCCTTAATGCCACTCTGCCTCCTGGAATGCCTTATACCTCCCTATATGCCACTCTGCCCCATAATATGCATTTTAACCCCCTAAATGCCAGAATGGGATATAGGGGTATAAGGCATTTCTGGAGGCAGAGTGGCACATAGGGGGTCAAAAGGCATGCCATGGGGCACAGTGGCATATAGAGGGTTAAAAGGCATATCATGGGCCACAGTGCCATATTGGAGTGGCAAGCCTGGGGGCAGATGTGCGTAACTGGGGGACAGGTTGGAAAATACAAGATATAAAAACAAAAAATATATTTTTCTCAATCATAGCTTTTATTAAAAAAAATAGTTTACATGAATTAACATTTACTGGTAAAACTTTTTTTCCTTTGGGGTCGTCTTATATTCAGGCTTTTTCTTTTTTTTCCTAAGTTAATATTCAGATTTTGGGGGGTCGTCTTATAATCAGGGTCGTCTTATAATCGAGCAAATACGGTATTATTTTTCTCCTGAGGAAGCCGAGAGGCGGAACGCGTTGAGGACTACTTATCTTAGCAGTTCTTTTTTCGGGTTCTTTACTTTTACCCCCGGACTTTGAGTTGAAGTGCCTTATACAACCTACTATCTTGTAAGTGCAATCTAACTTTCCTACAATATCACAGGAAAATACTGCACCATTGGCCTTTTCTCTTTTATATTGATTTTTTAGAAATAGAAGAAATAAAGAAAATTTTATTCTGAAGAGCCTGTATACCATCTGTATCTTTGTGAGTGCACCCACTACACATTCATATTATAATTTTTTATTTTGACATTATTGCACTATTATTCTTTATTTTTTCCCCCACATGTACATGCGCCCCTATATCTGTGTTGCTTTCTGTTGAACACTGAGAGGAGTGTTGTTCTGGGCCGCTGCAGTACTGTGAGGAAGTACCTTTACATATTTTTTACTCATTCTTTCACTTTAATCTTTGATTCACTACCTGGTGTTTATTTCTTTACCTTTTGGTGTTGCACTGATCGGCTGTGGCAGGAAAGCACTCCCGTTAAAATCAATGGGAGCACATTCAGTGCACAGGAATCTGAAAAGACCACCATGCGAATCGAGCCAGTGCTGGAGTTGACGGGAAGTAAGTGTATCGTGTGCAGCTGAACACATCACCTACACGGAAAAAAGTCGGGGTGGAGGGGCAAATGAGGAGATTCTGCAGAATACATTTCATGCATTCGCAAAACGGACAGGCATTAAAGTGTAAGAAGGGCAGTTTCAACAAACCAGGTTGTTTTTGGAACAGTTTATACCTAATACTGTTACCCTGGACATGGAGGATAGTATGGGCTGAAACAAATTAAAAGTGCATTTCATGTGTGCAGGTAAATGTTGGTAATGCACATTTCATTTTCTTAATATGGACTTTTTATACAATATTTTTTTTTCATGCACTTGTTGCACACGTGCAGCCTTTGGGTTTGGATGTCAAAATAGCTGAACGGATAAGGCAATTGTTGCGTGACAGGTGGTAGAAGGTTGTATTTAATGGTCTATATTCAGCACTTGTTACTAATGGGAAACCACAGGAATCAGTTTTGGGACCTAAGGTGTCAGAGGTAAGATCATTTGAAAGGAGGATAAACACTACACAAGGTCGTAGTCCAAAACTAAAGGGTCAGAGGCTTGTGATGTAAGGAAGTTCCACTTTACTTAGAGTGGTAGATGTGCTAAACACTAAGCAGTGATAAAGTGAGGGAATTTAAACACGAATGGGATTGGCATAAAGCTATTCTCACTATGGGACCAGATCAAGGACTGATAGGAGTTTGAGTCCCATACATCAGAAAAAATGGACTAGGGCCGGAAATGGCTAGATGGGCCTAATGGTTCTTCTCTGCTGTCAAATTCTATGTTTTTATGTAACAGAGTAATTGTCTACAATGTGAAATGTTTGGTACATCTTGGCATATTCTCAACAGGTTAACGTAGACGAACATTTAGTGTGTCAAGGTTAATATGTAATTCCATAGTGTGATTGAAAGAATTATTCACAGTCCTTTATATACTGATGACCAACAGACAAGGTTAACAGATGTGTACGAAATGTTTGGTGCAATTATATCACCTGAACTGATTTAATGATGTAACATTTTATAAAACTGTTCTACGAAAGTGCCATGATATTGGATTTTTGGTTTATAGTGTATCAACATAATGTGGTTCTCTAGCTGATAAAGAAATTTTATTAAATCCCCAAAATTACCTCTTAAAATGTCTTTTCTTAAAGAAGTGTTTAAATATGTACTACTTGAGGTAGTGATTATGTTTAATATAAATTGTGGCTGTCTCACTGCACAACCTCTTACCATATGCCATAAATTCAAAAGGTGCTAACATATATTTAGCCACCCACAAACGCTTGGAGAAGTTTACTTCTCTGGATGGAAGAGGCTACCAAAGTGTGCATATCTCTTTTTCTGGAGAGAACATGCTTATTATTGTTAAATTCATTTATACGGTTAAGAAATAAGACCTTAAACTTTCTGGGTAAGTAGACATCTTAAGGTAATTGTGAGAAACGGGTACAGAAAGGCATTAAAAGTGCAATCACTTGAACTTGCTGAGTATAACCTCCTTTATGTGAGACCCAGTGTTCCTTGTTCCATTAATGCAAAATACCCCTATAACCTTCTTTAACTTGTAGACTTTAAGGATATCATTGTTGTCAGTCAAGATATTTTGGGTGACTTTCTGACCACTCTGAGATGTTTATGCCAGTGCTAATGAAGTCCTTTCCACCATAGACTTTAATTAGTCAGAATATCAAACTGGGTGATTAAGACTAAGCAATTCTATTGTTTGCCATAGGCGGTCTGGTAAAGATTCAATGTTTGTCTAGGATAACAGAGCTAGAACACACACATAGCTAATATGCAGCTGCCTTAAAACATATTTTGAAAAAAAATAAAATATTATTGAAAAGTTATTTTTAATATGATACTAGTAATAAAAAGTTCCGGCACTCAGCATTACAAGCCGGCACCGAGACCGAACAGGGAGACTCGCCGCAGAGGAGAGAGAGAGAGGGGCGCCGAGCGGGTACTGACAGCTTGGTAAGTGAAAACCACTCGGCGCCCCTTTCTCTCTTTCGCTTTTTTTTTTTAAAAAAGGGCTTGGGGCGGCAAAGTGCCGCCCCTTCAAAAGTGCCGCCTCGAGCGGTTGCCCCACTCGGCTCCATTGTCGGGCCGGCCCTGTTCTTATCTCAAGAGTTGGTGGCACTTTGTGACCCCAGTCCAGTTCCAAGAGTCTATTGGAAATGTATGCGGATATTTTTTTATTCCGTCTCCTTTTCTTTACTTAGGTGCTAAGCATTCTTATTTCCAGCCCCATCACTGCTCTCTTAAGTAATTTGCGAAAAGCTAACAAAGTCCAGCTACATCCTCATAGCGACTGTTTAAACCCATTACTTTCTCTTTTAATCAAATCGCCGATGTGTCAAAATACAAAATTCTTGCCATGAATCTCACTTGCCTGTTACAGTTCACCAGTTGACCTTGAAAATGTTTGCTCTTCTAAGCGCCTTCTCTTCGGCCTCCAACTAAATTGCTCAAGACCAGGACTCATCATTTTTCTATATACAGAAATCTGATTAACATAAACAGAAGAGCAATCTCAAAGGCAACAAACACGGGCTGCGAGATAAATCAGAAAACCCTCCTACCAAAACATTAGGCTTCCTTATTACTATTGTTATATTTATTGTTATAATTTTTTTTAAAAACACATTTAAACAATTACAGCTCTATTCACAGTTGTATACACACATATACTATAAACAAATATAATGTACGTTTTATATGCAATATTGTACAGCACTGCAGAACATGATGGTGCTATAAAAATCTATTAATAATAATAAAATATGTTATGCACGTGTGTATTGTGTGTGCATGTACACATGCCCACAACCGTTTACACAATCCTTTAATAAAAGGTTAGAGTCTTGCTAAATATTATTTTTAGTATCGTCTGCAAGGGATGGCAATACATTAAGCTCTAAATAACCTTGCCCCTTGGCACCTTGGCATGGAGAGTGTTGATAAGATCGGTACCACACTCTTCTCCGATTATCTAATATACAGTGTGTATAAAAACCCATCTTAGATGTGGACAAACAATTAGTTTTGAGTTATTTATCTGGAGTTTGTGTGGTTTAGAAAAACTCCATCTTTCTAGGCTGATGCTGTCCTAATGGATTTAACTTCAGCCATCAGCGATGATTAAACACCTGCTGTTGTGGGGAAACAAAGCGCACTAATCCAATATGTATTTCTGACATCTTAAATATCACCCAGTCCCCTGACATCAGGCACAGCTTTTCAGCGGGATGGAATTCCACAGCATATTTTTCTAATTTATGGATGGACAATAAATCAAAATTAAGCCTGGGCAATGAAATATACATCAGAGCAGAATGAACTGACTGCAAACTGGAGCATACAGCAGCAGAGGGAAGCAGAAGGGATACATTAATAGAATCCTAACATTGTATGACTATACACAAAGTTACTGAAGTGCATGGGGGAAAACAAAAAAATACAAAGAAAAAATAGAATATTGTGAACAGTCATTGACTAGATGCCAAGATAATTAAATATATATATATATACACATTTTTTTAGCATGTTAAATATTTTTAAAATTGTAAATCATCATGTAAATTATTTTTTTCTTATTTTGTTTTTGTAATAATACATTTTTTTTTTAATTAAGAATATTTTCTTTTTTTTTTTGTTTTGTTTTACCATGTTAAACAGGGAGCTGTCCAAATTCTGAAATGATGAATGTCGATTGACTGCGGAAATGCTCCATGCAGTATAAAGGTGATTTACAAGATAATTGGGGACATTTAAGAGTAAATTCAATCTTGATATATTAATCTGATTTATTTTACAGTGATTCTCTACAGCCAGTTATTTTGTGTTTGAGCATCGTAAAAAATTTAACAGATCACATCTTTCTTTTGTCTTCTGGACTTTTCTCAAATTACAGGGATTCTCGAGTTTCATTAATATGCATAACCCGTATTTCAACTCTTTCACATCACCCCTGTACTCAGTGACATTGGCAGGGTTATTTCTAATGGGATTTTTTTTAAGACCTGTACTTTCCCTTGAACTTAGAAGAATCATTTCTATTGATGAGTCTGTAAAGCAGGTCCCATCAATAACACAAAAGCTCACAATGAATAAACAAAATATTTTGCAGGGATTTTTGTCTCTTAAGAGTGGTGCTTCCTAAGGAGCCCTGAGTGTTTATATTCTTAGTGTGTGTCAATACAGCTTCCTGCAAATAGCACCGCTCGCTACCTTTCGCTGAGATTTTTTTTTGGGCTAATTGGCATATTGAAATTGGAAATGAGGTGGAGATGGCCGTCTAAAAACATGAAAGCCAGGGCTAAGGGCTGAATGTGTTTACTGAATGGCAGCTACTTTAACTGAATACAACTTTTAACTGTTTCATAGGGCTCTGGCTCTATATGATACTGAAAACATCTCGATGTCTGTGACCTGATATATAACTAACACAGGATCCCTAACTCCATGTTTTTTTATGTCTGTCTGTCTATCTATCTATCATCTATCTATCTCCATATTACAGAGAATACTTTGGTGTGATTTCTAACTGAATTATGTTTTCCATTCTAATCTAATCTGAGATATGTATTCAGTACAATCGTATGTACTCAACATTTATACATAATATAACACAACACTGTTTTGCCATGTGAGATGTATATTTGTCATCAGTGACATATTAATCATCATTAATATCATATCCCAGCACCCTGCAACTTTGGGACATGCATCATGGGGTACACCATACTATGGAGGCTACAAAGGCTAGGCATAGTCATCCATGGTGTAAATTGGCCAGTTGGCTAGTTCTCCCTTTTAACTGGCCCAATTAAGGGTACAGACTAGACTTGTGAGCATGGACCAATTTTTCATTTAGTTTTTGGTCCATTCTTTTTCGAAACAACGAATTTCGTTTCATGCGCTTTCAAGTGCAAACAAAATTTTTAAATTCAGAAATGAAGTTCATTGTCACTCACTCTCTGTCATGCTCTGTGACATTCTATCACTCTCTCTCATCCTTCTCTGTGTTTCCACAGCTCCGCTTCTTGTTCTCCGCTGCTCCATCCTGTTCTCCGCTGCTTCTCTTTCTTCATGCTGTCCATGTCTTCATTCTCCTTTCTTCTTGGGTGATCTGCTGTGTTAATCTGGCCTCCAGGAGCACTTCAGCATCAGAGCAGAGCCTCAGCATGCACCGGGGGGTAATGTCTCCCTTGAATGGGGGTTGTGTCCGTGGTCCACACCAAGGCTCTGCCCTGATGTAGAAGTGCTCTGGGAGCAGGACATCATACCTAGGTGGAATGTTTTTAAAATATGCAGTCTTTTTAGACTCAGGACAGTCCTTCATACTGTAAATGGGCTACTTGAGATCAGTAGAGAGTATTTCACTGACCTATTAAAGTGTAACACAGGTTCCCACATATACTTTGTTTACAATGGAAAAGGGTGTTCATCTGCCATTCATAAAACCCAAACAAGTACTAAAAATTAATACAAATATTCCCAATATTAACATCTTCTATGTGTGTCTTTAGGCAGTATTCATATAAAAGGTATACCAGTCATCTAAAGAACAAAATAATATATCATATCATATAAGAAAATAATTAATATCAGTTTATTGGTTCACCATGCACAAAAGATCAATAATAGAGATTATTGCTATTTATAGCTTGATTGTAATACTTGGATATAAATATCAAATTAAACTATCTCTCTGTTGCTTATAATATATATCTTAAGGTCCTATGAAAGTGTTATATACAATTTTAAACACAATATATTGCCGTTTTGAAGGCATCACTTATATAGGATTTGCACATATATTTGCTGCCTCTTGAGATGATAACATGATATGTCCCAGTATGTAATTAGCCTATCCTTCCTAACAGCTTTTTAAAACTTTATTGGTGCAAAACACAGGACATTGGAGGAGATTAGGGGTAATTCCAAATTACATGGGATTCACAAACAGACTGAAATAACCATGAAAGGGAACAAAGACACACAAAAAATATGAAAGAATGTTTTTTTTCTCCATCCACTGTGAACATTTTTTCCCCTCTCTCTCTCTCAAAATGACCAAACACATATTTTGGAACATCTAGGGCCAAATGAACAAAGATGAAACTATTCCAAAGTTTTCAACTTTTATGGTGGTTTCTCTAAAGATTAAGCAGAGCAGAGTTCCTATTGATTACAATCAATCGTTGCTTTTAAATTGAACACAGAATGCAGCATATTCTAGCAGGACCACCAGGATCTGGTGAATTCCGTTGCCAAGTCTGGAGGAGATTGAGTGATATAACTTTACAGTGGAGTTATGTACCAGTGCAAAGATTACATGGTTTACTATACATATGCTTAATATTTTATATATATAAAAGTTACATTTACAGTGCCTGAAGTTGGCAGTTCTGGCTTATGGTGGCAGCTCGAGTGTCCTGAATTCCACTGGTACACTCATGATCCCACTCTCTGATCCTGGAGACACCTTAAAAACCATGCAGCAGCCATGTATTAGCAGCTTATTGTTACCCGTTATTGCTAAGGAAGACATGCCGTTCATATAAATATACACTGTGTTGTGGACTTCCAGTGGGACAACAAAACTTCTGTGGTGCCATCCCTGATCTGTATGTTTGGTGCAAAAATAAAATATCCTCCCAAATATATGACTGTTTTAAGAAATGAGGAATGATTCTGATATTAAAAACACATCACATCCACTGTTATTACGTAAGGTTGACTTAGTATCTATCTGATTATTTGATAAATCAGTCTCAGGCAATAAGAAGACATTTCCTTACTACATCATAAATCTCTGTTGTTGCAGCCATTCTTTCAAATTAGATTAACAGCTGGAACTATTTTCTAACCATATATGTTTTATGTTTATATTAATAAAATTAGATATCCAACGTTTAATCAAGGAATTCTCATAGGAGTTGTTATATTTGTTTCGTGATTGAACTTGATAAGAAAAATAGATATTACTTTATTAGCAGTGGGAAATTCTGTTCCAGGACAACAGGTCCAGTGGGGCCATTTGTATGTGTTCTAACTCTGCGATTGGCCCAATCTACTAGACAAACACGCTGAATCCTTATCATACTGCTTGTAGTGAACAACAGAATGACTCAGTCTCAACCACCCAACCAAGTCTATGGAGGAACGGACATCACTAGCTGTGCCATAAAGAATCAGCTCAGTGTGGTGTTTGAGCATGACTGACATTTCCAAGGGGCTTCTGCTTTAAAGTTGAGTCTGGTCATTCTAGTCAATCCTTATGTCAACTGACCACTCAATATCTTAGTGAATAGATTTGTAATACAACTCAGTGCAGCCTTTGATTGGCCATCCCTGTGATCACATGACTCCTACAAGTTGGGTCCTTGAGGACTTTCTTGGTTACACATTAAATTCTCTAAAAACACTCCTTTAGCATCAGTGCCTACATGATTATGGAGATATATTGCCTACACTAGTTGTGGTGATAATGCGCTAATATGAAAAATTAAACTATGAATGAAAATATGAAAAATGCCACTGTCTGTGTTTAAAGAGATAACAAGTATTATTTTGGTGTGAAAATTCTCCCAAATTCCTCCTCCATGTTTGTATGTTTTATAAAAACACGCCTGTCATTTTCCTTGTCTGATTAACTACACGTAAAAATAGCATTACTGTGGGAGTGGATGGAAAATAAAATACGATCCATCTGTATTCAGCATGATAAAGATTACAACAGCTACTAACAACCAATTAAATGAATGAAGTGTTGATATGTTTTATAAAATATGGCCGTGGTATCAAAGCCCTCATTAAGCTAACAAGGACAAAGGAAAATTGATGTTTAAAAAATGAACACCAGGAATAAACGTGTGCCTGTATCACTTCATAAATACACAAATCAAAGTGTTTTTTTTAATACAAGTAATCATTGAAAATCAGCTCATTAATGAAGCTAATATCTGACTGAGCTTAATGAGTTATTAGGTTTCATACACTGGCGACCATTGATAAGCTAAACTAGATCAGTTATCTTTAGACAGATTTTCATTCCAGCAACATGATTTCATTAATATTGTAAATATTTAATTATGAGGTGGGAAAATGGATGGAGTGGCTCAAGGTGTCTGGAGAAGCAACCTGAAAGATTCCAATTAAATGTCTCTCATGATGAAAACAAACGAACTACGCGGGCTAAGTGGCCGTCATACTCATTTGGGCCTCAGAGAAGGACGTTGATTCACACTTGGTTTCCATAAACAGTTCTCATTCATTAATTAAACCCAATTGTACATCAGGACCTGACAGGCCATTCATTCTCTTGTGAGGTTGTAATTGGAAGCGTACAGGGAAATAATATCATTTCTATGAATAACATCGTAGGGTGATATCTGGGGCATGTCACCCCAATGCCTTGCAGAGGCCTTCTTCTGTGTACCTGCTGCCATGCCATTAGCTTGTGGTGTAGGACCGGAAAAGGAAAGTCTGTTCACCAATTTTTGCTTATGATACATATATAGTGTTTATTTCTGTATATATGGAGCTACTGGTGGGCTACAAGTTTCCAATCAGGAAGTCCAAAGAGCTAAGGAACATGGTATATGAGGGTTACCAACCCAGACGACAAAATCTCCTGTCTACAGTCATCTAGTGACATAAAGTTACAAACACCTTGGGTGTTATGTTAAAAAAAAATCATCGTGGTTAAAGAAATGGTGTTACCACCAGAGGTTCAGTGGTCCAGCAAAGTTTCTGGCTGATAAAAGGAATACAGTTCGACTAAAGACTCTGTCTCCTTGTGGACCTAGAAAACTAGAACCATTTTCCTTGGTAAGACCACTTATAATACTATTAAACTGTATTATTAATAGTAATGCATTGCCCTGGAATCACGTTTACCCTTTTACCCATCACATGCTTAACATAGTAGCAAACATCACTTTAACGTTAAATATTTATATTTCTATACAACTAAAGTTTTATTTCTTATAATTTAACTTACATATCCAAACATTGACATGCTAAGGTGAAATAAATCTCTTTAAGTTGAATCAAGTGTTATTAGGCAAATAGGGTAGGCTCCAGTTTACAAGACATCCAAAACCATATGCATACATTAATTAAACCAGAGTGAAGGAGGAGGGAAAGTGAAAATAACAATGCTTCAATGTATGCATGGAGAGATTTTTCATTCAGTTTCGCTTCAGCTCTGCCTCTGCAACAGAGGATCTAATCAATCTGGCGGCTATTAAGTTTGTTAATTGATAATGCATACTAATTAGGCTGAGCGCGGTTACTTAAGAGACTTTGCTAAGGTGATTGTAGGCACAGGTCCAAATGGAGTTTAAAGTATTCTGCGTGAGGTTAAAATCCATCAACCAGAATAGATGGATTTTATATTATAGCAGAAGACACAATATACTCATAAGTATTTAATGTATGGGACTATTACCCATTGTTTCCATTTAGACACCGCTCAGCAATTAAATTGCAGGGACATCCAATAAATGCTATTAATGAACATGCATATTCGTAGAACCCCTTTGTTATCAGGATAAATATTAATTTTAGTTTACGCTATCTAATTAAAGGACAGTGACTGTTGTGACGTAAAGAATGGGTCAACCATAAACACTACTCACAGCCTTTAAAATAATGCATATACATCAAAATGACGTATAAGAAATCAGACAGAGAAATTACAGTAACTGTGACGGATCTGATGTTTGTTGTAAAAATATTGGCAATATAAAATACAAATCTGTATAGAGTATTGCAGGTTAACGTTGAAAACGATGCGCTTCCATCTTACTTTGTTCTCATTTACCTGCAGACCTGCACACTAAAAGTGTAAATGAAATATCTGCAAACAAATTGACAAAGAAAAAGCACAAATAATGTATTATTAATTAAAATACGTTATGCTAAAATATGTGAAGGTGACAGTTCCCCTTTAAGTTAACGGACAAATACAAGAATAAATGGGTTTTTTTCTAAGATTTTAGCTAATTAACTTTTTTTTATTGGGAAACTACATGACATATGAGTAATATGCTCAGTGAAAGCATTTCGACATCAGTATTATAATATTGCTTTGAGTTAAGCGATAAGGTTCACGTAGGAAAAGTATGTTCCATCATACAGGTATACAGGACACAAACAAAAAGAAATCAAAACCTCCTTATGTAAATAATACAAATTAATTGGCGTGCAGACATGGCTGCATTGTAATTCTTCAAAGACATGCTTAGAAGTGGACTGTACCCAAAGTTCTTCTTTGATGTGCAATAAAAGAGTGGTGTTTAAGACTCCACATGAATGATACCAGACTCTATAGACTTGGATAAGCACACCTATCATGAAAGGCCATGGACAAGAAAGACTTGTGTTTTATTATTATCTTTTCTTGATATGGCACCAATAATTTACGCAGCGCTTCTCACAGTACATATATTCAAAGGGTCTGACAAAACTAGAATAGACAGACAAACCGAGGTAAGAGGACCTCGCTTTCAAGCTTTAGTCTGTTAATTAAAAAGCTCATACTTTCATATAAAAGATATCAGTTCCATTGTAAGCTGTCTCTCCACCTTGTGATGGAGAAGATCTCAGGAGAAGGTGGCCTCAGTTGTAGACTAGTAGTCCTAAGAACTAAAGGTGGTCGCAGAGATAATTAAAGCAGGAGGCAGCGCGTAATAGCTATAAATTAATACTGTGTGCTTAAGTTAAATTATATGTTTATGCACTTTTTTTTTCCAACGGCTTCAGATGAGATGGCCTTTACGGGTTAAATCTATTTTGAAAGAGGTCTGCAGCCATAAAGAATTTATTATATGGTCTAGATAAGACACTGAAAGCATATATATATTTATTAATATAACAATTAAGGTTTTCAAGGCATTTATAAAGTTACAAAATGTCCAGAATCTGTTACAAAGTCCTAATTGCCCGATATATGCTATAGTACACCAGGCAATGGAAATCTGATTGCATAGATAGTAAAAGAAAGTGGAAAAGTATATTTTTATGTGGTGGAAGGTGAGAGGTTTCTGCAAGAAATTTATGTTAAGTAGAATGAACTGTGTCAACATGCATTTCAAATAATAAGACCAATTTAAGAATATTAAAAGGAAATGTAAAATGTAATACTCTCTAATCAAAATGTGGAATGGGTGAAAATATTACTTATAGCGAGTGGGATAAGGTACAACTAAGCAAACTACTAATGGATGCTTCAATTAACCTTAACTTATATTCTTATGATTAAACACATGAGAAAATAACTCTTTTCCCAGCCATTGACTGTGCTGATGTCATTAGGCGGCCACTGGCCCTTAAGAGACAGGGCCACCTTGTTATCCTCAGTCTTGCCCTGGGCACAGTAACCAAAACCAACCCAGAAATAACAGCCTTTATATGTAGCTCTGTTTCAGATCAGATACTGATACTTTTGATGTGGTTAATCTAAGTTTCCTTTTTTCCATGCAACCCAAATATTTATACATGAGTTTGACAACTATGTCTGGCTTGATTGGATGCATTTTGGTTCACGGATCTTCCTTTTGGAGAAAATGTTGCATTTTGAAAAACGTTGCAAAACACCTTCCATATATTGATACAATCACAGCTTTCACTAATTTTTGCATCTGTGACACGGTTATAAATTACCCCAATGTGTATTCGCACTTTGGCGCATAAACCACAGTTGTTTGTGTGGTTGTACCAAAGTGAGAAGATGTCATTTGGATTTTAAAGGTATGAACGGAACCCTTCAGGTGTGATATGAAATAGTGTATGCCTTAAGATGATATGTAAGTCCTTTTCAATGTAAAAATTTGCAAACCCCCTTTAAACACAGTAATAATAAAGGTAAACTATGATGTCATTATTTCAGTTTTTTCTACAAGCTAATATTCCAATCCCATCCTTCCAGGAAAATTACAGAGGAAGCACTGCATACAATTCCATACTCGCTCTTCACTCAATTAATGTTGTTGTTGAGGGTGTCCTGGACATTGTAACAAATATAAATTTACAGTAAAAAAATTAAATATTTAAGGGGTGAACAACTCCAGTCTTCGAGGGGTCCAAACAGGCCACAATTTTGGATATCCTAGTTATCCTAGCATGGGCATCTTAATTAAAAACTACTTCTTTTCAGGCAAAGATTTGCAGAATTTCTGGGCTGCATGCAGTCCCGGGGGAACTGGAGTTGTGTCCCCCTGACACCGTTGAAAATGGACTGTTCCTTTAATATAAACACCAACGGATGATTATCAAATAGAAGAAGCCTTTATTTATGAGTTTATATGACATTTTGGAAGACACAGTCAACACTGCTGTCCTCTGTGTCCTCCTCTGTCACCGTCTGACCGCTGAACCGTGTGTATATGTGGCTTTCATTGTAGATGAAGTGACCCAGTTGGAGCGACAATGGTCGCTCTTGATGGCGCATTCTGTTTGTATGGCCTAATCGGTCATGTTTCTTTAGGAGCTTGGTTTTGGTTGCTCTCCTGCCCATGCCGGCTTTGGCTTAGATAATATAATTATCCTAGATTTCTTGAATGCTATCTTGCCAACCTAATTCCTGTCTGAAGAGTACCTGACTACCTGTTCACTTGCTCCCTTCTAGCATGGTACGCAGCAACATCCCAGCTTTAAAGGAGTACCTAGAGCAGGAGTGTCTAACCTGCGGCCCTTCACCTGCTGCAGGACTACATCTCCCATCCTCCTCAGCCAGCCCCTTAGCCGAATGGCATTATGGGAGATGTAGTCCTGCAGCAGCTGGAGGGTCCCAGGTTGGACGTCCCTGACCTAGAGGATTATCAAAAGGTGAAAAGGGGGCTATTATAAGTGAAAACCCTCTCTTTAGCACTTAACATCCTGAAACTAGGGTCTGGCCAGAGAACATCAGAACCACTTTGCATGAGAATTGCTTTTATAATACACAACCCTCAATCTAATTTAAAAAGACCATAGCCTTTTTTAAGCATTAGAATTTACGCCCTGTAGGATTTTTTACCGGCTTTTTATTCCAAGCAGAAGCTGACATTTTTTTTCTACAAAAGTTTCTGGACTGCTGCATAATTACTGCTATAGCAAAATGTGAAAGAGTTAAGTGTTCTTGTAATACCTCTATTTCCCCTCTTCTTGATAAGGAGCTGGGAGGGTTATTGGGGCAATTTTACGAGAGCAAAGCATATAACCGCCTCGTGACTCTAGTGGGGTATCTCAGCTCTAATCATTCTCAGAAAATCAGAATTATAGGATTTCAATCTTACGAAAGCGGAAATACCTAAAAAATAACATTTAAAAAAAAATCTATGTACATTTTGGCTTTGGAACACAAAGTGTTAAAGGTGTTATGACAAAATGACAATTCTTTGCTGGAATTTAATTTTTATGCATAAGATTTCCCTCTGCACGGGTTTTCTAAGTTGGAAATTTGCTTTCTGCTTCTCGCTCATATATTGACCA
The DNA here is from genome assembly GCA_029215755.1 of Spea hammondii. Classification (NCBI taxonomy): domain Eukaryota; kingdom Metazoa; phylum Chordata; class Amphibia; order Anura; family Pelobatidae; genus Spea; species Spea hammondii. Next base: position 166,604,396 of record JARDYJ010000001.1, on the reverse strand, counting down.
CTTGTTAAATGTTTTTGTTTGTTTCCCGCCATTCTCCTGGGACGCAAAGACAGACAGGCTTGCCAGATTCATTTTCTGATCAAAGCTGTTTGATTTGGTCAATTTTGCCACATTGGAGACGTTCTCTATTACAGAGATAAATAGCCTTGGGCTAACTGTCAACGAAAACTTGTAAGCTAATAAATTATTCCAATTTCTTCCAGTGGATTTCTCAGGAGACAGCCCTAGGAAATACACTTTTTGATTAGTAAATTTCTGTGTGTGTGTGTCTGGACATTCAAATGTGTCTACTTTGATTAGAACCATTGCTTTTCAAGTAGATGTTGGCTGAGGGGCTGTCAGTTGAAGGCAGACCTGATGCATAATGCATAAACCTTGCCCGGAAACCAGTACCTCATTCAGGGCTGGAAAGGCGGGAAAATTGCCCTAACAACCCTGCCGGCTTATTTTTATCAAGGGAGATAAAAGTTTCGGGACTTGTCATCTGCCGATGTGACGCTTACTTGTCACTAGAGTCATATAGCCTTGAAAGGGTTGTACAAGCAAAACCATGCTGTTCTGCAAACAGATGATCTGCTGAGACCTTCTAAAATTGATTACCTCCCTTGAAATATTGGAATACTTCAAAGATGTTTTCTATTTTCAAGGGGTAATCAGTATATCACCATATTTCCCTCTTGGATTTTTGGTGGCTGTGTGTTTAACAAGGCTTCCAGGGCCAATGTTTTTAATGGTCCCTGTTTGCCAGTGGGGGAACCTTCTTAAAAACCCAAACACCGATATAGGAAAAACATTTTTTACTGTTAGAACAAATCAATCGGTGCGTGTGATAACACAAGCATACAGTCATTTATCAACAGCCAAATACCCTAAATTATGACCTTTTCAGAGCGTATAGGAGTCACAGGGAACGCACAATGTAAATTAAACTTTGAAGGGTCACTGATTTTCACTTTCACTATTTATCTTTCTCTCACCTTCTAGGTCTAAGAACAAGAATTCTGTGTAATTACATTTCGCTGAGGTGCAGAAGCGCATTATTCTCTGCAATACCTCACGACTGCAACATTTCCAAAGACGCCACGTAGGCTTCAATTTATTAGAAACATTATAAGCCAGCGGTTGATCTTTAAAAGTGATAACATATACTAATGCCCAGCCGTGTTATCATCTCTATTTAGTTGTAGATAATAGGTAGGATTTTCAAATCAATAAATGCAGATATACCGAACAGACCAAGCTTCTTTCCCTCTCAGTATTTTATGGGTCACATAGATTTTTCCAATGATTTAAATGCATGTGTGGGGTCTTTATGAGTGTACCAAATTATCCCCTCTCCATTTCTGCACACACAATGCCGGGAAACAGGAGCAGGGGTTATAGTGAGTGTGCCCTGCTGATGGACCATGGAGCACCATTTAATTTCACATAATTAGCCTCAAATAGGCCAGATCTGTAGAATGATGTGACAAATATAAATCAAACCTCTCTCTCTTTCCCCGCACCCCTCAATCATTTGACAACTAAATTTAATGTGGCTGTATTACATAAACACACACACACATATAAATCTGTAAAGCTATCAGTCATGTTTGTGTACAAATATAGTAATGTAAAGGCAAACTCTTAATGTATCATGTCTAATCAATGCTCAGGGCATCTAAAAAAAATCTAAAAAAGTGGACATAGGTGAGGAAAATAATTACACGTCAGGATATATATGTATACCAACTTTTTGCCCTACCAATATTTTAAAATTCTTTCATATTTGATTGGGTATTGTGATTAGAAACATGGCCGAGATGGGGATTTAAAGAGACATTTAGGTCACTGTGTGTCCCATTGGTAGGTATTTATGTAATTCTGTGAGGTAGGGCTATGGGTCAAAATCTAGGCTTTCTTTTACTTGGTGGCATACTAGGTTTGTAAGTAGGATATCTAGTTAGTTTAAATAGAAGGGAAATAAAACTTGAAACATAAAGTTTTGCATTGATGTCCTTAGTTCTTTGTCTTGCCGTAAGTACAGTTTTAACCACACTAACCTGCCCTGCCATCAGATGCCCAATATATGAAGCCACATATTGGCAAAAGTAAAGCTGCATTTTGTGGCTTTTTTGACAATATGTGGTTTGTGTATGGAGTGTCAGACATATGTGACATAATTCGTCCTGTGTTCCAATCTCCAGGAGGCATACAGGTTGTGAGGACAATCCTTTAGGAGATCGTACATAACTTAAAATAATAATAATGAATAGATGGTTCTCAGTTCTAGATTCAATTATCAATTTTTCTCACTTTTAGTTTTTCTACCCTGTACTTCATCACTTTAATTAGTAACATGAACTTACCCTGTTACATAGTGAGAAAAAAACAAAGAAAAGAAAAGAGCTTCATTGGGCACCAAGAAATAAATATAGTGTCACATCTATTGTCACACTGTTTTAGCATCAGCTAATGAATACAGAACTATTCTGAAAGTCAGAAATATTTGTGCAGGAAACCCTGTCGGGCTACAATAATTAAATAATTAATATTATGTAATTAAGGAACGTAATGGCAAACTTACACTAGAGGAAAAAAAAAAAGTTAATTGAATCCTTCTTTTCTCATATGAATATTTTGATATTGCAGTAGGTCGAAGTAAGGTGATATAACCAAGCACAGAGTAAATCTCCAATCACAAAGTCAGTTAAAATGCTTAGCAATTTAGAGACGCAGACTGTGAGGGGATTAGCACTGATATTCGTGAAAAGATGAAGGTCCCAGTAGCAGAGTTTGATGCATCCCATTAAACCATGAAGTGTAGTCTTTGATTCAGAAAGTGATGCATGGTCTACTGCGTTTGCCACATGTGACCCACGATGCTGTTACTCCCAGGGTTAAAATGACCGCAATAATTTAATGTAGAAACGAGATATTTGAAGATATTGAATGCGATACTGATATTGTTGAGCCATTTTGTTATTTAGTATTTACCAATTTCTATTTTATTTTTAAGTAACATTTAAAATTATCGCCTTGTGTAGGATTTAGGTCTTAGGTGTTCTCCATGTTCCTTTTCATTTGTACAACATCTGGAAAGTCAAACATTTGTATAAATCTATTTTGGATCAACGCACAAAGTGATATTTCAAAGATCTTAACGTAGAAGCTAATTATTAGCGTTATTATAATAATAAGATCAACTATTAGTACAAGCTTAAATAAATGAAATGTCACTTTATTGGACATACTATTGTATTGCCTTAATAGGATTTGCAAGATCATGAAACTTCAAGTATTTGAGTAAAATATGCACATATTGGTAATATAATCAAAGCTAATACATATGAAGAAGGCATGTGTAAGGTCTTGGATGCTCATGTATGAGTATACAGGTTACTTTGTGATTTTTGGTCCACTAAACTATTTGATTTGGAATATTATTAAATCTGTGCAGCATATATGTATCACTGTAGATGTAGCTATACCTTTACAAATGTGTGGCGTAGTTAAGGAGGTGCATCAGGAGTATTTCAGAATACACAAAGTATCAAGTAGAAAAAGCATGGAATGTGTGTTTGGGATAATAATATGTGCATATAGTGTATTTTTGGGATATATTTTGTTTGTAATGTATAAAGAGCCCTTGTACCTATGGAAATGTGGGG
>JARDYJ010000001.1:166418246-166595746 GCA_029215755.1 Spea hammondii | reverse complement strand
CTCAAATTAGACTACTTCAAAGGAGCTACAGTTACATTTACTGAATGCTCTATACTGGATCAGGTGGCAATTTGGGTTGAGCTGTGCCAGTGAACTAACGCAGTGTAACAATACGCAGTTTACCAGTTCAGCATCAGTTGTGATAAGAAAGACATGTTATTGCTTTATTAACAGAGCCTTTTGCCCAGGGGCAAGTAATGCTAAGTGCCCCTGGCATCCCTTCCCCATGTACATGCACACACACAGGTGGGCACATATACACAGACACACTAACTCTTACATAATATAGCTGCCAAAATGTAAAAAATAATAAAATAATAATAATAATGCATTTTTAATCATGGGGAATCTGTATCACTTTTGTATAAATCTCTTCCTTCTGACTTCCGATGAGAGTCCCATAAATCAGTGGGGCCCTATGCCATATGGAACCACCATCTAGGTACATTCTTCTTCACATGTTTATCGATTGATGAAAAAATTCAAGCTTGCAAAACTATTTTGATAATCCATATGAATATTTGGTGGGCAAGTCTGAAAAAGAGTTTTGTTTGTGTATGTAAAATAGCCTGCTATAAAGCGGGTTATTCTTGCTCGGCCTCGACCTAATGAAGGCTTCAGCTTCTAATATGATTGATGGATTGATGCAGAAAAATCTAATTTGACTACATTGCAGATATGATTTATTTTTTGGCTAGGTTCTACATTTTTGGGAGGCTGCCACATTGTGGCATTTTTGGGATCATTACCCTTATATTACATTGCATTATGTTCATGTACTTTTACACAATAATAAGCTTCTACATCATTATTGTACACAGATGCACTGCAGAATTCAATACACTTTAGTTTCCGATATAACACAGTGGCATTGTTTTCGTTTAACCCTTTAAAGATTACATGGATTGCATTGCTCATTATTTATTTAGCTCTTAAATTTTTTTAAATTCAGTTATCATATTCTGGTGCACAACACATATCATCCTGTTTCTTCTTTTCATTTTCATACTACAAAAACATTATGTTTGTTTTATTATACATTCATTCCCCCTACTGGTGAAATCTATTTTTTATTAATTTATATATTTATTTACAGTAGTTTACATTTGTAAAGTAAATAGACATTAAAACATGAAATATATTACCCGCCGTAAGTTTATAAATTATTATTATTTAGTGTTAGTGTTCTGGTATGTTTTACATGAAAAATTAGATAGATTTTTATATTATATAGGATGAAGGCCATTTGACCTAAAAAGTCTTGCATCAACTCTGGAATGGCTATAAGAATAGTGGGTCTATTAAACCCTTTTGGTGCCCATTCTCTTCCCTGATGTCCCTGTTTTCTAGGAGCTCAGAAGGCTTGCCGGGTATGAGTGTATCACGTGTGTTCTACAAAAAGATGTTAAAACAGAAAGCATGTCCGTAAACTAAACTGTATAATTAAATATATATATACTGTCCAAATATATAGTGTATACAAAAATCAAGCAAAATAAACAGTTATAGGTCACACACCTTGCCCATAATGATGTCTTGGTCATAAAACACCTTTACCATGAAATAAGTTTTACACAAAACCTCAAAACACCTAAGAAGCACAAGTCATTAATGCTAAATGGAAAAGGTGCATTGAACTAACCACACCAACAGGCACATAGGCTCTTGGATACAAAAATAGGCATCCTTTTACCCTATGTGGTCCAGGAGGCCCAAGCCTCAAGAATGAGTAGCTTTATTCTTCCCTCGCTGTTAAGTTACTGCTCCCCTTGTATACAAAGTTAATTCATGAAGCCATCCCAAAGCCCCTGATTGCATGTACATCACCCAACATGGCTTCCGCTTGCAGGTGCCCATAAATATAATAGAGTAACACTACTATATTTTGCATTGTAATAATATTTTAGTTCCAACAGCTACCCCAGAAACAAAAAACAAAATACATTTATCGTAATGCAAATCTAGCACAATCTGGTTACTAATAATCAAGCTTACATTGCAACACTTCTTGTAACAGCACATCCGTAGTAAATACTACAAACTGGTAATATTTATTACACACATATATATATATATATATATATATATATATATATATATATATATATATATATATAATGTGAGCTTGCTACATAGTGTAAATCAAATGAGCGTTTGGGGCACACAACCCCCTACTTCCCAGTTAATAATATCCATTGTCATTTTTATAATTATAACAGTTATATATAGTTATAATTTTAAAATATACCACATTTCAATGACACTCGAAAAAGCAGATGAAGACACCCTTAAACATATTCTTTGTTGAGCACAAAACAACAGGCCCAGAAGCAAACGTGTTATTAATAAATTTGGGGAGCTTTCCATGTATTTAGACACAAAATTTTATGTATTTTGTAACTTTAAAAAAAAAAAAAAAATTATATTTCTGTATCATTATGTTACCATATATTAATAGCTATAGGCATACAACATATATAGAAGACATACATTATATCACATGTAACAAATTTAAGTAAAACTGCCCATTACTATTTCTTTAATAAGTAACGTTCTATACATATTTTGTGTGCGTTTGGAGCAATTCCAGAATTCCGATATTATAAGATATTTTTGTACATACTGTGTGCTTTAGCCACAGATAAGCGCACATAATGAGAGGAACATTGAAACACGGTCTGTAAATGTCACTGAAACCCTACATTAAAGCTAATGGCCTGTAATTTGCAACTCTATCAGCGTAGAAAAGGCAGTAAACATAAATATATTCAGTCTAAAACCATCGCCATCATGCTGCAGTGAATTGTAGGAACTGCCAGTGGAAATATATTCATTCTATATTGTTTTACTCTCCATTACTTTATTGTAATTATAGATCTTAAGACAATCTATTTGTATCCAGTTCTCTTTTTTTCATATTTTATCACGCCAACAGGTATACTACAAACGGGTATTAATACATGCATCATTTCAATAAAATCGATAGTTAAATCCTAGATTTAAACTATATAAACTAACATAAAGTCTACATAGTGAATAGTAGCAAGGATGGAATTTTAATGAGGAAGACTATGGACTCACCCCATTTTTAGGGGGTGAAACAAGTGACAAAAGGGTTCTAAATAAGAATTAGACAGTTATGGAGCACCAGCAGTTTCCATAGCACTGTTACAATAGGGGTGTAATACAAAATATGTTTATACAGTTCTATACAAAAGACTTTACTATATTGTAAAGTAAGTATCATTTTTTGACTCATCAGTCCAGAGGACCTGCTGCCATTTTTCTCTACCCCAGTTCCTGTGTTTTCGTGAATAGTTGAGTTGCTTGGCCTTGTTACCACATCGGAGGTATGGCTTAAAGACTTCTGACCAGACTTCTCCAGACAATAGACAGGGTCCCACTGTTTTCTGCCATTGCTGAGTTGATGGCACTGCTAGACATCTTCCAATTGTGAAGGGAAGTCACCATGATGTGTCTTTAATCTGCTGCATTAAGTTTCCTTGGCCGACCACTGTGTCTATGGTCCTTTTTACATTGCCCGTTTCCAATATGTGAAGATTATACGTGTCCTGGAAAACATGGCTGATCATGTTTCATCCTACACACTTTATAATCTAATCTAGGCTCACCCCTACAAAATACTATTATTTCTTTTAAACAAGGCAAGAAAAAAAAGAAGAAATTTTCCGCTCAAATAAAGACACCTCTGTAGCTAGGAATTTGGGGAACAACGTAACATAATGTTATTTTAGCATTGAGTGGTCAACAGAGTGGTCCAATCAGCAGGAGAATTTTATTGATTGTTTTGGTGATAAACTTTTCACCAGAAAGGCCACAACCAATGTTCCCTCTAATTTTTCTTAGGTGGTGTGCGCAGAAAATTTTCTGTCCAATTTTGGTGTGTTACTTATTTGTAATAAAGGTGTGGTTAACACACCAAAATTGAACAAAAAATATATATAATTGCTACCAGCAATCTCACTCCTATCATGCCCAGGCAGCCAGTAAATGCTGGAACCTATGCCATGCTATCCCCCCCACACACTTACACATCCATGCTATCACACACACACTCATTCACAAACATTCAGTTTAAACTACAACATAACACCCATCACTCTCACACACTTACTAATTCACTCTCACAGAGTGTTTTCCTACCTTTTCTCTGTCACTTTTCCTCCTCTTCGTTCTTCCTCTTCTGTGTCCTCTCCTTCCGGTGCAGTAAAGATGGTGGGCGTGGCTTCAGTGCTGTGCGCCGGGATCTGACATCAAATCCCGACGCACAGCATCAGTTGCCGCCTGCATCGCAAGGGAGCAGGATTGAGCCGCTCCCTTGATTGATTTTAAGCCGGTTGGAGGGAGATCCTTGATCTCCCCAACCGAGCTTGCTCCTCTAGCGGCGGACATTACTGTCCGTCTCTGGAGGGGTGCTGTGCACACAACCGGTAGCGGACCGCCCCCCCCCCTTCGGTACGCTACTGGTTGTGCGCACAATTTTTGTTTGTGTGCGCTCCCTCTCAAAGCTATGTGCGCGCGCACAAGCGCACAGCTTAGAGGGAACACTGGCCATAACCACCTCCATCTCAGCTAGTGAGTTAAGTTTTTGGTGCTTTTTACTCATCTCAGTGTTTTTTTATTGGCTTTGGTAGTAGAGAAGTATCCTTCTCTACTTAAATACAGTTAAGGTAGATGGACTGCCAGACGTTTATAGTTCAATGCTACGGACTTGGTAATGAACACATGGGGAAATCGTGTGCTCCTATGCATTGTCTCGGAACTGATAAAGTATGCCTCACAGCTGCAAGACATGTAGTACATTTTTTACTTATCGTTGTTTGCCACTTTATACTGGAAGTCTGGTGACAATATTATTGTTATTATTATTTTCTTAAGTTATATAGCTCCAACAGTTTACACAGGACTTCTTACAATACATATACTCAAGGAATATGACAACCCCTATCTTTTGCTAAATTAATCAGTTGACTTCTTTTGCTTCTTTGGTTTTATCTACAAATAAAAAAAACACTAACTGATTTTATCTTGACCTCTATGTCTTGCATCTAGATCTTATATAGATATTTAAGTAAATTTTCAAGTTTTATATAGATATACACGTAAGCTAAAAATCCATGTGGTCCATTAAATATTGTGTTAGGAACATATGGTTTTACAAAAACATAGCAGAATTCCTCTTCACATAGTTATTTCAACTTCTTTTTAATTTGTTATGATAATGGTAGCTCTGTGTCTCCTGGTCACTTTACTCATTCTCCAGCTGGGGGGCATTGTTTGGCCATGCCCAATTCCCCCTATCTCCAGCCACCTTAAGCCTATCTGGGGCTTGCTCCGACCCACCCGGACCATGGCTAGCCCCATGCCATCTTGAAACTTCCCAGGTATACATATCATTAGATGACAAAATGTCACATCTTAAGACCATATGGCACTTTGTTATAGTTTAGCATCTATACGGTTTCATCTGCACTGCTATCATCATTAATATGTGTTGAAATGGTTGTTAGTACCATTTATCAAAAATTATAGTGCCATCCTGAATATATTTATAATAGTTATTAACACCTGTGAAATTAATAGTATAGAGTAGCTGCCCCCCTTGTGTAGTGATACTGCCAGCAGTATGGGGTCTGCACATCACTTACAGCCACCCTGTACCAGCATGTACTGGCTGACTTGGCATGATAGGAGTGTGATTGCTAACAGCAATCACAGCGAGCACAGTCCCATCATGCCTAGGTACCAGCATTTACTGGTTGCCTGGGTATGATAGGAGTGTGATTGCTGTTAGCAATCACACTCCTATCATGCCAAGTCATATTGCTAATTTTGTCCAATTGTGTGTTACATACTTTTATTAAACATGTGAGTTTTTATTATTATTTTTAAAGGTGGGGGTCATTTTCAGTTTTGGCTAAGTGAACCCTGAATGTTTTGGTCCAGAATTTTCATTTTAGTTCATCCCTAGAATAAATCTAGGGAATCCTGAATTTGTAGTCGCAAAACTTTCAAGGCCCAGAAATCAGTGAGAGGAAGAGTAAAGGTTTTGTGTCATTTTACTTTATTTTAATCTGCATATTTTATTAAAGGCCATATTTTTTGTCACAGTGAAAAATGAGTGCGGCCCGCGCACGTATACAATTCTGATGAAGTGGCCCACTGCAGAAAAAACTTGGACACCCCTGGATTATGCCCTTTGTACATGCGCCCCTTTTTCTTTGATTTTTTTACAGATATGATTCAATATGTAAATTGAATTTGTTGAAAAAAAATTGTTGGGTAAAAATCATGTTTTTTTGGGGGGGTGAGGGGGTGGGGGGGCCCTTAACAGATTCTCGCACCCGGGCCCTGAGGCGTCTAGTTACGCCCCTGTATAGAGACTTTATTGTCATGTCATCTGCTCTTACAATTGGCGGTAGTTACTATTGCCGCTTTAAGGCTCGAGATCTTGTGCGTGGGTCATTCCTGGCAGGAAGCACCGTCGAATGCTTATAACGTTATATATGATCATGTAGAGCCTGAAAGGTCATCACTATGGTTTTTCTGTGACAGAAATAGAAGCAAGGCCTATATAGAACACCTCCAACTTTTAACAATGCCAGAAGAAGCACCAAAATCTGAAAAGTTAATAGCTCATAAAATAGCATGACCTGGACAAAGCAAGGCTTCACCCAGACTGTGGCTCGAGTTCCGAGGTACAATATGTTTATATATATATATATATACGGTATATGTATTTCTTGCATACGGTCACTACTTGTTCTATAAAAAAAACAATGTCAGGAAGTAAGTGAAGTTGAATGGGTTAGGGGGATAAGGTGACATCCGTGAACTTGAACTCTCTTTCAACTTGAGCACAACTCACCATTAACTTGGGGTTAAACGAGCTGCTCTATTTTTTTTCATCGCCAAGCGGCCGAGTTGCTATTGAGCTGCGGTTAGTGAATCTGTGAAAGGGCCATTTTTTGTCCAACTCACAAAGGTCTTTCTTGCAAACTTGATTCAGCCGCCATCTCAACTGCACTTGACCTTTAGTGAATAGATCTCTCTAAATGTAATTGGCAACTAATGTGTTTCCAATGTGCATTAATGATAATGTTATCCTAATACGTATTTGTCTTATGAAATATATTTTATGTTCGCATGCATAAAAACACTTTTCAAGCATATGTATGAAAATCTAAATGCGAGTTTCAAAAAAACATCAGAAAAGGAAATTCTTTGTGTCTCTCTCCGTTCACTGCCTGGGAGCTGTGGTGCAGGCAGGCTGCAGACAGTGCAGGCATATTGCGCATGCGTAGTTCCTGCCTCCCCCACCCATTCCTACTCACTGGAGAACTTGGCTTCTTGCCCATTCAGGCATTCATCGCGAGCTCCTCTGGGATCAGAAGGCAAAGTCACAGTCTGCACAAACAGAGCTTTCAAATTCATAAAATTCATAGGATTTTTCACAAATGAATGAACACAATTTTCTACCAATTTCCTCATTATGCAAATATGCAAAATATCAAATTTAGGCCAATTAGGGTCCTCCACAGTCCCAAATTCACCCGTTTAAGCCATAATTGCAGAAACTATCAAATAATTACGGTCGCTAATTGGAAATATTTGTGACAGATACAACAAATTCTTGCACAAATTACATTTCATTCTAGGAACCACTGCGCGCCACTGAAATTTTATCGAAGTCTAATTTAACTTACATAATGAGTTGAATTGAGTACTTGTTATCAAATTTGAGCAATTCATAGCCCCGTAATGTGGAATGATCAAATAAATTAAAAAGGAATTTATTCAATATTTTGTTGTGATCCTTTTTTTTTAAAGCTATTGCTATTTTGGAGGGGTTATCCTGAATGCCTGGTACCTTAATCCTCACAGTACCATGAAGAGTTAAATCGAAGGGTAGTATTTATCCTGATTTCTTCTCGCCACCGCATCCTTCTTATAAAGGGCAAGAACATCTGATCGACAGGCACAACAAGACCTTTATTCTTCGCCTCTTTTTGCGCTAGTCTTGAAGGGTAAATACATCCGGGTGACATTAAATCACTTCCTTTATAACACACATGCTCTTTTATATATGTTTATCACCGTGCTATTGCTACAATTTTTATTACAGTAACAATTTCATTATTTTCTTAAGTATATTTTGGATTATACTTAATGTATATATTTCAAAATACTGTATGCTTTTTAGTGTGTGCAGAAAGAGTTATGAAAATAAATAGCTTAATGTACACCTTGCACTATATTCCCCTTATAGAAGGTCAAACTCTGGACATGGTCATTTATTTTTCTCTGCACAACACCGGTATGTCTTTTTTTTCCCCCCAACCGCCTTGTGGTCCCCTTTGGCGGATTATAAATGTCTCCTTCTAGCTGTGATTTGTTTAATCCGTGGAAATGGTGCCGGTTCTATGTAAACAAGCCAAGTGCGGAATGAAGGCAGCCATCCATGCGTAGCCAGCCTGCCTATTTGTCAGAAAAGCTTCATAAATACTGAGCTGGTCTGGGCAAGATGATGTCTCCATTTTTGCCAGCAAAGGGCACTGGAAGACAAAGGGAGGCAGAGCAGCGTGTAACCTTTAAGGGACATATAATGTGCATAGCAATGAGCTGTAAGTCACTGGCAGAGGGCTAGTGCTATTAGCCTTTTTCATGCCGTTAATCTACCTATTACTATTTAAACCCTTTGGTTCCATGGTTGTGTGCAAAGTACAAGGGCTCTCACTGCAGCATTCAGGGGGTTAACAGCTACCAATAGCTGCTACTTGCTCAAGCTATAGCAATTTGAAGCTCGTGGTGCATTTTAACCACAGAGAGGTAAACTACTACAACCCCCATCATCACACCCTGCAAGTTTCTTGTGTCAATGGCTGCATTTTTTGCCAAGATTTGGGGAGGAAACAGAAGGGGTTCTCTATAACTTTGTGTACATCAGCAATGCCCCTGCAGGGTCATTTCAAGAACTAGGGAAACGGTTATGGGTAATTGGGGGTTTGGAGCATAAGAAGAAAAAAAAAAAAGAAAAGTGAGGAAATTAATATTAGAGAAAAATTTACATTTTCCCTTCTAGTGTCTTGTACTGCGAAACAACATGTGAGTAAAATAATAATAATAATAATTTGCATGTTCCCAATCCCATCCACCCTGTAGCCTTAAGTATTTAAAAAAAAACATAAAAGGACAAAAAAAACCCACCCTGCTGTTTTAACTCTTTCAGTACCAGAGTAGTTAGCAGTTATGTGTGGCTCAGTATGTCTTCTGGCTCGCCAAGTGTTAATATTACAGACCGTCCCTGGGCTTTGTGGATTGAATAGCTTTCCTGCACTCACTCTGCGTCCTTTGGAAACGGAATTAGAATCCCAGGAAAACGCAAAATGCTTTTTTATGGCAATAATGCATATGTCCTTCATTAAATTCCCCTTATTAATTGCAACAATCACCTGCTCTAATTACCTTGGTCATTTCTTATTTAGGAAGGACTTTTACCAAATGCCTGGCATTAAAACCTGCATGCTGCTATTAATCAAATTTTTACACTTTCCTTATTTCAGGCATGATGCTGGGGATTATCATAAATCTATTCTGATACTAACACAAGAATAATGAGTTCAGTAATGATAGCAATAATGATCCTAATGATTTTAACCAACAAAGAACGGATGAGATTTATAGCTAATAACACGGTGCAGGAAACCCCTTCATTAAAAACTATAGGTGCTCTTCATTATATAGATGAGCAGAATAAAAACATGCCGTTTATTACTGCTTGTATTGATAGTCGATTAATAACTATTTAATTTTTTTTTCCCTCTAAAGGCCACAATCCTTAAAAATCCATGTAATAAAAGGTCCATGATAAGGACTTAAAATAAATATTTTAAAACAAAATATTTCGAGTCTAGCTGGAAATAGGGGAATCTGACTTAATTTAACGCGCAGACGTAAATTCTAACTTTTTATTCTGTTATGTAAATACATGAGATTTAATGCATTTAATCAGCGAGTGTGTTATTTGCAGTTCGTAGATCCACGGGAGCTCTTTGTAAAAATTTGTTCTGATTCGTCGTGGTCTGCATATGGTGCATGTGACAATTAGCTAAATAGTTTTCATTAAAAGTAGAACGGTATAAGCAAAGGCTTTAGATATTCTGATAACTAAGTTACTAATTGACTTCCTGATTAATTAGGTAGCGAACTAATTTGTCGCTGAGGCGTTGAAAACAATGAAGCCGTAAAACTCGGCAGTGTTAAGAGGTATATTCAGATGTGATCTGATTAATAAATATACGAGATTGGCAGAATTGCTGTTCAAATCCTAGTTTAACCTCCAATTAAAATATTCATGAAATGCCCCAAAGTATACATGTTCAATATACACCCATGAATGACGTACTAATTAAAATATAAGAATTCCCTGCATGCATCCTTCAGGTATAACCCCACACTTTAAGATCACATTTATAAATGGGCATTTTTCTTTTATTTATACATTTTTAACCCATCAATATACAATATCTTGCTCTTCTTAAATATGATTTGTGGCTTTAAATATATTGCCAACCTGTATTTCACCCAATTTATCTAGTAATTGTAGTTGAAACCCATATTTACTTTAGATCCACCAAAATGTGTATTTTAACTGAGTGACAACGGCATAGTTGGCATCTGAGTTGAGTGTCATTTCCATTAGCATGTAAAGCAGGCTGGCCGAGCGTATGGCTTCTTCTCCAAGAGCTGGTGTGTGCGTGGCCCCGTCCTGTAGAAAGCATTTTGCCTTATGGCAGATCATTCTCTAACTGAATAGAGATGAAGGCAAGGATATTAAGAGACTCTATAAAACATCCCGGACACAATTGTGTGATTGATGGAGGACAAAGTAGGAACAGCAGGACACAGGATCCTGGAGAAGCAACCCTGTCAATTGAAGAAAGCCATCTCTGGAAGCCGCCTGTCCTGGAGGAGTTTGCAGTCTATTTGTATGAGTAATCAGCTGGGCCCCCTCTCTGTCAGCCGTGTTTACTCACTGATTTTCTCAACAAGACAGCCATTGACACCGAATGGATGGGGCTAATCTGGCACAGAACTGGTGGCTTTGCTAAGGCTACAGGTCCCGGGGATGAGGTTGCAGGTGCCCGGGCCCCACAGCTAATCTACAGGCTCCAATCCATCATTCCCTATTGACAGGGAACAGACAGAGCTAGGCTGGGGCCGGCAATGGTAAGGGTATGCAAAGGCGAAGAGGCATGGGAAGAGACTATTATGGTGCAGAGTCCCTGACTAATTCTACAAATATACAAGTATCTATACTGAACACTACACCGGCAAATGAATAAAACAAATACCCAACACAGTAATAATAACACTAAAAAAATAATAGCAAAAAAAAAAATATATGTTACGTACAATGAGATTGTGCATGGAGAAGCAAAGCGATATGGAAGAGATTTGTCTAAATATACTGTCATTTTCCATCAATCCAAAAAAATGATTCTAGCGATTGTTCCAGCTCAATGTAATTCCCATCACATAAAGGAATTTATATTGCATTATACCGGGGAATGTATCTACATATTACGATTTGTATGCTAACATAAGAAAAGAAAAAACAGGAATACAATTTCCGTTTATTGATAATGCCTAGTTAAGGACCATTGGATTTCCAATTAAAATGCTATACGACATGTAAAGCATCTAAAATATCACACATATATATGTTGACCTATGTAAATAAATAGGTATATATATTTATATATATGTAGGTATATATATATATATTATTTTTTTTTCATAGATAGATAGAGAGATCGATAGATAGACAAGACTTGATATTATGGCCTTATTTAAAGTGACATGCTGTCTTTCTAGCAGTGTATCAGTGTTGTTTAGATGGGGATTTGCGATGCTTTAAATAAGGCAAACACTTTTCTGGCAGGGGCTGTGCACTGAAAAGAAGATGTAACAGAAGAAGATATGTGAGCTCCTGCTGGTGATCTGGGGCTGGAGGAATTGAATAAAATGACAGCCTTAGATTGGAAATGTCTTTCACCTAAACTGTCATATTTCCAGCTATACTCTTTTGGATGTGGGGGAGAAGGGAATTGAGATATCCACGGCAGAGCGGCTGCAAGGAGCTGTTACTCGATTTCAAGGGGGTGCCATGATCAGTGCCTGCTGCTGCTGCTGCTGCGGCTGCCCTCGTACCCATTCAGCCCCTGGCACTGGTCTCCCCATCTCTTCCCTTTCAGAAACCACTAATTGCTTTGCTCCCTTCCTTCACACACCTCCACTAATTTTCCATTTCTCATTCTGCAGAGAGCTGGAAGGCGTCTGAAGGAATACAGCGCATTCTCTTAGCTACAGCATGCATATACCGAGCCATGTCCATCAAGTCATCTGTAAGGGTCGTTTGTTAAATTAACAGCTGTGCTGTATAATCAGGCACTCACCACTGAGGCCAATGTGCTGCCCGGCTTAAACAGGTGAGATTTCCGCATCTAATGGACTGGGAGGTATGACACAGATACTAAATTATCAATTAAATCACACAAATACCATTCCATTTCAATTCTAGGTCACACATAGGTTATTAGGAAATTTGCACTTTGCAGAACATTTAAATGTTTTTTTTTTTTTTAACAATAAAGTAATTTGATAGAAGATATTACAAATACCGTCATTTTTAATATAGCAGCATCTTTCATTTAGATCATCTGATGGTATTTGATTCTGTATATTATACTTGTAAAGGTGGCGGTGATTATTCCATAATCTCCAGCCATGTATTCATTATAGAAATCCTTAAACAGCGAGATGCTATAAAGTTTGGGGAAGGGTAAATCGCTGACATTTTTCTATCAGAAACAGGGACAAAAAATAACCCGAAATGCATGATTCACAGTAATGTTAAAAGCAAGCGGATGTGTTAGGATTATCAGGTAATCGGTGACGTTCAATTTTATTTAGGTTAACTATTTACCGGTATTTAAGAAGAATTCAGAATACATTTAGTTTTCCTGTAAGAAAACATTAAAATATTGCATTCAAAAAAGCTAAGCTTCCCGAATACACATTTAGATGTATTTCTTCCCACCACAAGGAAACGTCGGCAGGGATTGATATTTAAATGTAACCCTTACCTTACCAGCGCTGTTTGCAATTTATTATACTAGCAGTGAAGGGGTTACATGAATGTACATCTGTTCTCTGAGGTTAATTCAATGGTACAGATATATATTCTATTTAGGGTCACAATAAGAACCTTGACACGTTAGATCAGAAAAAAAAGAGGTAGAAATAATGTTTCCAGATAAAATATAAGAATTTGGGAAGTGTGTCCAATGTATGGTGTATATTGATAAACACCTTCCAAATACAGACACTTACAATGTATTTAGCAATTAAATATATTGTATACTAATGTAGACATATACTATGAAATATATACGTGTTGATTTATACTAAACCTTGTATACTTGTTTTTTGATACAATGTATAATGTTCTTGCAACCCATAAATTTATAGGCGCAGTGTTTTGTATATATATTATATTATATCTGTACTGTGTATATATATATATAGGACATATCGTGTATATTGCATATGCTGTCTTAATATGCCCGTAGACTGCTTTTAAATGCAATTAATCTACCATCGTATAATATGAAGCCAAATGAATTGCTGTGTTTTCCAGTGCCAGAAGATAGCAGGTCTTGGGAAACAGAAATAAAAGTGAACATCAGAGCATTATGCCAATAATTAAGCTGTTAAACCACAATACTAATACTATGGGAAATTGGTATTATTTAGTACGTGTTTAGTGCTACCTTAACAAGGTACAAAACCAAAGGATTTCTCGTGCAATGAGCATCAGATGCATTAGCTCAGTCAGCTGTCAGATTCATTTGTAAAGAGAATTAGGTGGCAGTCTGGGAAATCAGTCAAAGGGAGGCGCTATAGCAAATTCCTAAACCTATTAAGAACATGAAGTATTGATGCAACCTTAAAAAGTCTACCAGAAGGAACAATATGTGGTTTAAAATAACAAACCTCTACATTTAGTGACTCCCAAAATGTAGTCATTTTAGGTACTTATCCCCCCAATTATGGAGATTATGTATATCATGCAATTCTGGTGCTAAAATTCATCATTTCATCGGTTGCTATGGAGAGGAGACTTTGCACCTTTCACTTTTAATACATAAGCTTCAAAAAAATGTCTAAGTTCACAAAAAGGTTGTGTGTTCATTTTTGTGTTTATAATATACACTATATATATTTTACAAATAAATAAATATATATATATATATATATATATATATACTTTTGATATTTCCGTAGATGAATGAGGCATAATTATTCCTATTCAGTGTTGACGTTGACATATTTTGTAAATGTTGGTGGGATAAAATAGTATGAGGTCCACTGATAAAAGCACTGTTACAAAGATCCGTGGCCGTGTTCGTAGCGCCTTGCAGGCATCAGTGAATGATTGGTGACGATAATAAGAAAAACATGCTTCAAAATGGGCGGAGTACATTGGTTGGAGGAGGTGGGGCTACCACTAAGCCCCACCTACACACATTTCCTCCTCTAGAAAAATGTTGCCTATGGTGCCCTATGGAGAATGTGGCCCATGGTGGTCATGGTGCTTTGCCTTTTGTTGAAGGGTTTGATACAGTAACATAACATCAATTGGCCGGTCGGGTCTTAGTGCGTTCCGGCCTGTATATGTTTATCTGATCGTGAAACTCTCTGGAGAGCTATGTAATAGATACTCTGTATAAGAAAGTTTTAACGAGGTATGGCTGCAGCAATGAAAACGTATGCAAGCTGTGTTTCTGTTTTTCCATCCCTCCTTAGGAGTTTATGTAAAGATCAGTGGTTTCTTCTAGTGTGTATACTGGAGGATCATATGCCCAAGGGGTCTCTAGCTGAATTGTGCACGTTTCTCTTTGCATTAGCAAAGCCCAAAGTCATCCAGTTTGCGCTAATCACCACAATTAGTCCAGAATTATCACCGGACTCTGACAGACGTTCCTTGTAACTCTCTTTTATTTCCAACAGCCCTAATCAGCAGCTCTCATTACAAACGCTGATTAAACTGCAAATTATCCAGCAGTGGCCCTGTTCCCGTCTACTAGCAGCTCGTTCAATATCAATTAAGTCAGCAAGCAGCAAATCTGCAGCCTCTGAGAGCTTCCAACTGCCTGATAGTGGCACTTATTAGTTTGGAAAACCAGGAAAATACTAATAATCCACAACCAAGGGAAAGAAAAGCCAACCATAGACCTGACTGGGAAAAAAAAATACGCATCCCAACTCAATGTTCAAATGAAGCCCCAGTGGCTGTGGGTCTGACTGGTGACAGCCCAGTTACACCAGAGGTCAGGGTGCAGCTAGGAAGTAAAACTGTATTAGATAAGCTAATATCTGCAGCTTATTGAAGTCAGTTTGGTTTATAATGAATTGCATTAAGGCATATAAAAAATGTGAAATCCGACATCATTAGGTCGTTCCGGCTTCATTTCTAATTGACGACTTTTCTTATTTGACCTACTCCTCCTCTAAGTGAAACGGAAGCTAATGACAGTTGATTTTATTTATTTATTTTCCTAAATTGCATTTAGATACGCACATAAAGAAGCATTGTCTATTTATTATCCTTGATGAAGCTGGAGGGGCAGAAAAGAAGGGGTAAACTCTATAATGAGTTATTGCAACAATCAGGTAGAGAACCTGACAATGGCACTGATGTCCCTGGGGAACGTCTGCATTAACCTCTGAATGACTGACAGGTGGATAATAGGTTGATAGTCAAGGGTTAAAAATGTGAATTGAGACTGGTGGATGAAAATCTAGTGTATCGAAGTATAAGGAATAATATGTCCCATGGTGGGTTATTTTGTCTAATAATTGCTGAAGGAAATAAATGATTACATATTCTAAATGTTAACAGAATTAGTCGTCAGTATAGTGACCGCTCATAGCTCATATGTATTTATGCATCCAGTTGTGGACCGGCTTATAGAAAACTGTCTAAGAGACCCTAATGTCACTCCTATGCATGTTATTGTGTGATAGAAGAAACACTCTGCCCAGCCATGTATATGTATACTTTGTGTTGGTACAAATCTAGCATATGTTTTTTTGTCCTTGTAACCTAGAAGAGGAGATAACAACCATGTTTCTAAGAAAACTAACAGAGTTTAAACATTTAAAAAAAAAAAGGAATACTTAAAATATAAACTTCATGTATGGGCCATCAGTAAAGTTTTATCAAATTTTTGGTGCTGGTAGAAAACGCCCCAGATAAGGTTATGTATAAAATGTGACTGATGCAAAGTTTGGTCTTATCACTATAGCAACCAATGCAACTGCTCATTCATTGAGGATGTTATTCCGGTAGGTTGCTATGGAGATAAGTCTACATTTCAAACTTTATCACACTCGTTTTTTCACCTTAACTCCTAGTGATGTCATGTTCGGCTGGACTGTGCTGTAGAAAACGACGATATATCATAAATCATTAAACAAATCAGTAGAATGGTGACATTTCTGCTTATGTACCCCTTTAGTAGAACACATTACTGGAATATAGGGAAACAACGTGGTTTCTTCATTTTGATCGCAGAAACCTTTTAAACATGATGTCTGTTTTTGTGGGTAATATTTATTACTTGTTGATGGTTCTTAAATAAAGGTTCAGGCGCATTATCTTTAGGAAGTAGGGGAAATTAGTATTTTTACCTTATTCACACTAATTGATGTGCATCAGACTAGAGAACTAGAGAAATGTAGGTAGCGAAATCCATCTAGGTTTATTTTATGCTGTGTCGTTTTTGGTTCATTGACACATTTTAGATTGGGAGTTCAGGTTTTACATCTCATACATCTGTTGCCACTTTTCACACTGAACCACAATTCTTAAAGCGGCAGAAGGCTTCGGGAGTAGGTTACCCCATTCACACACGCACTCTATACTAATAGGGTAATCATATGCACACCCACATTTCACATCACTAACCTCAGCCACAATGGGATACTTTTAAATAGAATGAAAATGTCAAATTGCACCAAGGTTTGACCGTGTTTATCAGCATACAGATGTCCCAGAAAGTAACAATGTTTTTAAAATATTAAAAAATATAAACAAGGATATACTCTGTTGCATCGCTAACCATCTAGAACAATCTATATCAATGCAGGTTCTTAACAAATGAAGAAGTGTTAATAGGACTACCTTGTGGCAAATTCTACTTTGTGGAAAATTCTGTTCCTATTTGGAAAACAATAAAATTTTGACCGTATAACAATCTATTTTTTGGTAGAAATTCTAATCAATCTGTCAAAACCTTAGGAATAAATAAAGGCAAATAATGATGAATGGGGTGTCGTACATGTGTATTTGCATTGTGTTTACATTACTAATTGTGCATTGTTGCAAGGAAACGTGGACATCATGTTGTGTGTACCTTTCAGCATTAAACAGGAGAGGGAGCCAAGTTAGAATGTGTACTAACTCAAGGTCCAAGGTTTGTTAGGATTTCTGTAATATAATGATCGTTTTCAGGATTTATTCAGGATTAAAATTGTAACAATAGTTATTTATGAACAGGTCTGTATTTTACTTAGTTTTATAAACTCCCTATTTTTATTCTAAAACTATAAGCATTTGTTGTGAACAGTATAATGTATTTTAAATGCATTAAGTCACTCTGCTAACTGGCATTTCAATAGTAAGCTAAAAAAAAACATTTTTAAAGAATAAATGGTCCAGAATGGGTAGAATTAAAGCTGATAATGGTAAATCGCTGACTGGCATTACATAAAGCCTACATTACAGCAAAGTGTATAGGATTGCTGAGAAGTATGCAAATACATCTTGTGTATTTATCATGACACATAGTAATCTAGAACGCTATTGTAATAAGGAGCCATTCAACCCATCTAATCTTACAATTATTTACCAAATACCTCAAACCCAGTTGTTATGCTTGTGTTATGTTTAGGGCAGCCTTATGTATTAGAGAATCAGCCATATAATAACTCCATACATCTGCTTGCTAACATCTTGGCCATGTCGCGTACCAGCTCAGAGCCCAAGGCAACCACCTAAACTGCTGTTATGGTAAAGCCTCCATATGCTTAATTTCCCTTCTTGGATTAACCTGTATCCAAGAAACTAAAACAATAAATTGTGCCAACAATTGCAACCTTATCAAAGAATGGATCTTTTGTTCAGTCTGTAGACAGGACAGCACTGTCACTTTAATGTAATAACCTGTCTGTTACTTTGCATAATCTAGGAAGGAATTTATCCCTCTGTTCTATGTATTAACCTTGCATCTCTCTTTCACACCGTGTCAGCCGATAGGTAATGGAGTTTCCATCTAGAGATAGCATTGTGTACTTGTCACGGAACATTCTATGAATATTGTGTCATAATTATAATAATGTTATAATAATGGCATGGCATCCAATATATAGTACATTATATATATATATATATATATATATATATTTATATATATAAAACATCCAAAAATAGTTACCGGCACTCCAGGGACTTCTTTAAATAATCATGATTATTTAAAGAAGTCCCTGGAGTGCCGGTAACTATTTTTGAATGTTTTATGATTTGCTGTTGCAGCTACTTGGCACCGGGCTAAAAAAGTGGTAATTGGTGTGCAATTGTTAATTTTGGACTTTATATATATATATATATATATTACCATCCAAGTTTACCTGTGATGATAAACTAATAATCGGGGGTAATTGTTCCAACAGAACTTAATAATCGTATGTTAAAATTTGAAGAGCTAAATTGTGTTAAAGTTTACGGACACTATATATATGATCATAGACTGTAATCTACATGGTAGTAGGATCCTCTTTTCTTATGTATCCATAATTATTGGACCACAATCAACATGTCTGTGGACCACTATATATAACTGAACTCCCCATTATACTGTAAAATACAAAGAGGCTAATACAGTGAGGGAATTAAAACATGTATGGGATAAGCATAAAGCTTTCCTGAATCAAGATCAAGGACTGATTAATGTTGGAGTCTTTAACATCAGGAAAAATGGGCAGACTAGATGGGGCCAAATATTTCTTCTCTCTCATTAAATTCTGTTTCTAAAAGAAAATTTCTAGTTAAAATGTGCTATTTAATGCCAGTGAAACCTAGTTGTATCTGAAAACCTATTAAATCAAATTATTCAATATGAGGCTAGCAAGAGGGAACTTTCTTTAAAACATAACATTTTTATTAAAATGTGTTTAGAAAAAACGATAATATAAATTAACAACTACATGGATTACCATACTGGTATGGATTATGGTTACCATGGCACTTAAACCTTCTGAAGATTATATTTTACATAAAATTAATATTTGGTAAAAATATGCACTGACTAAGCCATAAATGGTTAACAAAATATTTAAAGAAATTAAAGGTATTTAAGAAATTGTAAAACACTAGTAAATATATGTTAATTAGAAGTGTATACTGAATTGTGTGCCATATTGAGACCTTAACCCTTTCTTTTGCCATGGAGGGTTGAGCAATAGCCTCAATATGCTGTGGAAAGTTCTGATAATAAAGGCATGACAATACAAAGACATGGCTGAGTGATCTGGAAGAAGATGGGTCAAGAATGTGACAGATGTTGCTTGTGTCATGGAGATGAGTTGTTGTCTAATAGGACCTCACTTATTTCAAAAGAGATAATTCAGGAGCAAATGAAAGCAGTACAATGTATACAAAAAACAAAATACTGTCTGCGCTTCTCACCCTAATAAAGTTGGCAACAAATATATAAACATAATATAAATGAGAGGTTTTGGTTATATGAATTGGCCAAAGCATAATTAAGCTCACCCGCCACGTCAAGGCACACTCTCAATAGGGTGAGAACCTACTCTCAGTGCTTTGTGTGCCCACTATGTAGGAGGTGAGAGTAGGTTCTCACCCTATTGAGAGTGTGCCTTGACGTGGCGGGTGAGCTTAATTATGCTTTGGCCAATTCATATAACCAAAACCTCTCATTTATATTATGTTTATATATTTGTTGCCAACTTTATTAGGGTGAGAAGCGCAGACAGTATTTTGTTTTTTGTATACATTGTACAGCCAACACACTGTATTTGCAGCATGCTTACACCTGTTTGGTAGGCCTCGTATTATACATTTGTATTATTTGAGCCTGAGACTAGCTTAGCGCACCGACATTTTTTCTTTTCCCTTTTTTTTCTTTTCCCTGTTTGCAAATGAAAGCAGAAAGGGTGCTCTCATCTACATTTTCACACAGTTTCCTCTTATTTCTTAATTAGAATACATAAATATGAATGATCTCTTCTCTAAAGCTCAGTATCTGTAAAACCCATTTATTGAGTAGTAAAGAAGAGATCTCTGAAAGGCATCCTTTCATCATGATTTCTTAATGTCAGCAGTAATGAATGTTTGTTTATGACACTCGACTTAAGTGAGCTTGTAGTGTGTACATATTTAGTAAACAGGGACACAGCGGTGACAAATAATAATGAGAACAGCCAAGGCTACAGGTGCCCATTCTATAAAATAGTGCTACAAACTTTAAAGGAGGCTTGGCTGGACACTATTGAGTAATGAGGAGGCAAACTGCCTATTGTATACTAATTTTCCTTAATTTTGCAATGATAATTACAAGATGAACGGGAGCTGTGCTTGAAGAATACGTACTGCTTTTTGCTAACAGTCAACACTCATTGACCTCTTGTAGTAAAACGCAAGTCCTCTACAGTGTGGATCACAAAGATTACTTGGAAGGAATGGGTCTCTGGGCAACTGTAAGTCAAGTCTGATGTTTACATCAGACCAGAGTGTATGATCTTGATGAAGGTCTCATGCCCACCCTTTTTATCAGTGGGAAATTATTTTTACATTTTACTGTTTTTTTACTATTTTTTTTCTAATTATTATTAATTTTATTTTATTTTTAATTTATTTTTTCTAATCACACTGTGATTAGAAAGCTGAGCTCCATTGACTTGCATGGTTGAATGCAGTACCTATATTCAACCTGCAAGTGGAGCCAGAGTTCTCTAGAGGGTCTGGAGACCGTCTAGCGAACTTTTTAGACTTTATTGTTTCTGTATTGAATTTTCATCTTGCAGATGGCGAAGATCACCGGCAGCTGCGGCTGTGACCGCTCTCCGGAGCGGTCACAGCCCATCCAAAGGTAAGTGTTTGGTGTCGCTGGATGCCTCCTGATCGAGGCATTCCAGCGACACCATTTAAGTTTAGGAGGCGATCGTTGATCGCCTCCTAAACGCTTTTAAAACGGGCGTCCGCCGCCATACAAAGTATGGCGGATGTTGACGCCCCGGGGAGGGGCCAGAGATGGCCCCTTTGTGCCGATAATGGCGTTGCTGAATGCCTCGAGGTCGAGGCATTACAGCAACGCCGTTTCGGTGCAGAAAGCGAAAATAGATCGCTTTCTGCACCCGTTTAATGACGTGCCGGTCCTGGCACGTCATTTGTCGTTATCGACATGAATTTCCGTGACGTGCCCGGACCGGCAATTGTCATCAAGGGGTTAAATGAAAAGAAACATCAGTGTGACAGGGCCAGGCTAGCTGGCTCATGTGTCATATGAAGTTTAGCCGGGTCACGGAGCACTTTTGTGTCCGGTTCCGTATACCGTGACCCGGTAATATTTTATAAGACGTTTTATTGTGTGACCGGCCCAGAGACTGATGTGGCTTCAGCTCCAGCCTTCAAAGAGACGATCCTATAATCTGGCTGGGGCTCTTAATCAGCCAACACAGCCCTGTCTGCCCAGACGGCACCCGCACTACAGGGGGGATAACACAGGTGGGGGAACCCATTGTATTCTGTAATCCCCTCACCTGATACATCCCCTGTATACTGATGGGATTTGTGATGGGATGTGGCTGATGGGATTGGGGGTTGGGTTTGGTACACATTGCATTGAGATTGTATATAAATTCTGTGTGTTTGTAATAAAGAGAGTTCTTCTTGGTTTACTACGAATGGTGGTCTGGATGATCCGTGGATAGCTGAGTGCTATCCGTATGAGGGACTGACTGGTGATTCCTCAGCCCTCAAACAAGGGTACCCAGCCTTGGGTACGGTGACCCTGTAACAATCAGGTAGGAACCCTTGTAGTCATACCTTTTAGTGGTAAAATCAAAATGTAAAAAAAGATCTTGGATACATCCCTGAGTCTGCCACAATATATATAGAGAGATCAGGTTTAGCTATTTGACCACAAAACAAAGCAAGAATTCAACGCATGGCCAGAGAACACCATTCAAAAAACACAGATCTAAGGCATAACTATTGGGGATTCCGTCACACTATATGGTCATATATTGCTTAGCCCACCACTACATCAAAGTACCCCAAGATTGGCGAGTCCTATCTAATTTTTCATGGCTATATTGCTTACCAAGGAGCTGAATCAGTGGGACTGTACTTTTTAAATGTACAATTTAAAGCCTTCTCTGGACACCATTGATGACGCACCTGTGTGGCCGCAGGGGCTGCTCATCACTTAGGTTTGGTCAGAACCTGCAAATATGCACAAAAAAACAACTATTCGATACATGCTTGGCTGGGCCAAGTTTTGGTGGTTTTCTCTAGCTTTATTTAGGTGACAACCTTATAGGTATGGTAATGGAGAAACCTTGCCAACCAAGTCTCCTAGTCTCCCTTTTGCCATTTGACAATGGTTCAAAACCTGTGAGCTCAGGGTACCTTGGCTCTTGTGAGCTCCGGTGGCTCTGTAATTGTAGTATTACAAGTGCCCTCTTGCAACTTCCTCTTTATTGTGAAAGATTATGACAAACTGATCAAAAAAGTTGGTATCTGTAGCTTGGTAATCAGTTTTCCTAGTGTTGTTAGTGTAAACAACTGTGCTTCAAATGACAACTATGGACAGCTAGAGGTTACCTTTCCTTACACCTGAGGATTTTGAAGACCATATTAAAAATAATAATAAAGGTAGAGACTAGTTTTGCATAATATCATCTTAAGATAATGTTAGACAAAATAATGTTCCTTCTTTTAGTCTTAGTATGAACTGGGTAGGGTGCATTTTCATTTAACATATAAAAGCCTATCTACTGATGGGGTTCTTATGCTGCAACATGGGGTGTACCAGAGGGAGAACTATGTTATGCCAAAATCAGTGTGAGTTTGAATATAGAGACTCCTTTTTGGAAGTTAAATTTCGATTGGGTTAACCTCATTACTGCTTTATATTTCATGTATCTGTAAGAGAAACGGAAAAAAATTAGTATAGAATGAGCAGCTGCTTTAATTGACTTATTCACTTTTGTAGGTGATTTCATCTTCTAATGCTGCACACGAGCTTATTAAACAATTCTGATTCTAATTTTTTGACTATGCCCATGACATTTTCCTCGCACTTACCATCATTAAAAACTTGGCTCTTGAGCTTTCGAATTACTATGAAGGGCTATTGTAAAATGAAGATACTTAAATAGTACTTTAATATCTTAACATTACCTTCAAAAAATGTAAATTATTACCAAGAAATCATGTGTGTGACATGTGGATGGTACCCATGCCTCTGTTCAAACTAAATATTTAAGCACTGATTCTTATTAGGTTACAAAATGTAACAAATGGAAACATTTCCAATGAGAAATTTAACTAGGCAATTTAGTTAACCCTTTGTGTGACAACAGGGCAATCACCATACATTGACATGTCATGGATAGCACTCCAGGTATTGTGGAACTACAAGTCTCATCATTTTATGCATATTATCAACACTGTATATTTTCTTTTAAGATGCTGGCTGAGTTTCTTGAAAACTGGAATTTCACGACTGTTCTATAGATATAACTTGCCCAATGTTCATAGAGCTCACTCACTTACTAGGACATGGTGTTTCAGGGCATCCTAAACAAACTACATTATGATTTCTCCCCTATGTGCCCTAAGCAGCCATCTTGTTTGCCTTTACTGTTGGGACAGCTCTGCTTAGTGACAGATCATAGGCACCTTGTTAAAGTATGCATTTTTTTCATATTTAGCTGACATTCCTTCACCCTTCTTGTGTCTCCAGAACACATCCACCAGAAACACTAAGCAAAAACCTCACTTGCCTTTGCTTTGCATTTCTCAATTTAGAATTGGTCATCTTGGCCCCCATGTCCTATTTAGAACATATGTGAAACTGGCCAATTCAATTTACCCCATCAAACCATATTTTTTTGAAATAGGGTATTCCAATTAGTGAAGTTACTCTTTAAATGCACTAATGCTATCGTCGCCAGCCTTTGTCAAATATTGTGGTAGTAATTTTTTTGTGTGTTTTTTTTCATGCACATAGTATTTAGGTATGAATTTACAGCCCTTGTCATATGTCACTGACAAACACCACCCCAATATGTGTTCATCAACATCTGAGTACAGTGATACTATGCATAGGTTTGTCTGGTTGTTTGGAGCTAAAAGGCCACATTTAGGAGGTGCGCATTCTTTTCATTTTGACATCTGGTTACTCTGTGCCCATGTTGGGATAACTTTGAACCCGGCCAATTTACTTTACCCCATCAAAACATATTTTTTTTTTAAACTAGACACTTCATGGGTATTTCAAATGCTAGGATTTTGGGGAATATACAGCACTATTTCTTAGCAATGCTCATAAAATAAACATTTTTTTTTATTATTATTTGTTTTACATTTCATTGGAACTGGATGTTTCCCCTGATGGTGACATCACTGCATAATTATTTTTATATTTTACTAATATAATGATGAGATAGTGATTAAAAAGCTGGGCTTGCACGGTTGAATGCAGTACCTGCCTACTGTTCACAGGAGGGTCTGGAGAGACACTCTTGGAAGCGTATTCTTTAAAATGTGCCGCCATCTTGCAAAACCTCTCATAATGCCGCTTTTGACTCTTTGGACCGGTCACAGTGCATCCTGGGGTGGGTTTTCATTGTTGTGAATGCA
Source organism: Spea hammondii (assembly GCA_029215755.1). NCBI lineage: Eukaryota > Metazoa > Chordata > Amphibia > Anura > Pelobatidae > Spea > Spea hammondii. Next base: position 166,570,707 of record JARDYJ010000001.1, on the reverse strand, counting down.
AAGTTTGGTGGAGGAGGGATAATGATTTCGGGCTGTTTTTCTGGAGTTGGGCCCCTTACTTCAAGTGAATGGAAATGCTTCAGCATACCAAGACATTTTGGACAATGCTATGCTTCAAACTTTGTGGAAAATGTTTGGGGGGAGGCATTTTTCTATTCCAAGATGACTTTGGCACTCCAATTTTCAGTAAAATGGAACAGTATTGGAGAAGGAGCTCCATTGGAGATTATAAGGGAGGACTCGGATCTGGGCAAGGTGGCACCCAGGCGGAAAGTAAAGTCAAGGGTAAGCCTAGGGCTGGAGGCACCTGGGAGCAGTATTTCATTGTAGGCCTCAGTTGTAACTAACACACACACATATACTATTACACAAACTGTCTTTCAAAACAAACATACTAGCACCATACCATAGCACACACTCAAACATTGATATGCTCACACATACACTTTAACACCACACACCAACACATACACTCATGCTAACACCATACACTTATGCTCTACCACTATACACTCTACTTTCATATAACTGATTGAACAAGCTGCCACACGCTTGTCTTGCGGAAAGCTTGCCTTCAAGGTAGAGAAGCTGCACAATTATGTCAGATTTGCCAAAGTAACTCCCTGTCCCCATTCTGCCTACTCTCCACCAATTTACCCCTTGCTTCCCACCCGATTAGCGCTCACAAAAGGCTGTCTGGGGTTAGCCCTGCCCCTACGGGTTGCCGCCTGTACCTGGGAACTCTCTGGGTGAAGCACCGCTTTTCTAGGTTAACACCCGAATCCTCCGGGTCCCGGGTCTTGACACGCTAATTTCCCCTTTAAATGGGGCTTTTCCTGCAATTATGTCAATTATAATTGTAGGTGGGAATGCACCTGACGCATTCCGCAAGGGAAGGCTCCAGGTAGCCGGAGCTCAGAAGTTGCCAGGTATGTTGCCTACCCATGGAAGTTCACAGATATGTTCATACAACCTTGTGGTGAACCATAGAATGGCTCAGACTTAATAACCCTGTTTAACATTCTGATTAATAAAAGCCTGTGCATGAAAAGAATTCATTGGACAGGTAGGACTTCATTAGGGTCGCCGTAAAGAATCTTTACGGCCTCCAAGTCTGTAGATAAAAGATGCTTACTGGAACAAAAGGAGCTACAATCCCATCAGTGTACACAGCGCTGTATTTATAAAAATAATTATAAAATAATTTTCATGGCACTTGTCCTTTAAAACTTCAAGCAAACGAACGCGCTCGCAGGCACGCACAATGACAGAGAACGCCGTCTCCACGGCAACGAAGGATACGCGGGCACGCGCACTTGTTCTCCTGCTCTTCGTAGTGTGTTTAGCGCGCCCAATCTTTTCTTCAAGCAGCCGAGTCATTGCCGCGTTTTGTGTCCGTACAACCCGGTAACATGGCGGACCCGCGCGTCAGGCAGATCAAGATCAAGACTGGGGTGGTGAAGAGGTGAGTGAGAAAATAATTTTTAGCGCGGCGGTTGAACCGGAGCCGTGGCTTTGCTTCTGTATTGCAATCAGGCAGGGTGTGGAAGGCTTCTGACAGGGCCCCGAGCAGCAGCATCACCAGCCTGTGAACGCAGCATCCATGCGGAAACGGGGAGTTCGTTTAGGCCTCGCCAGTTTCAGCGTGCGGGCTGGAGAAATGACAGGAGCGGCGCAGTTATAAAGGAACCCGTGTGGGGATGCTGGGTTTGTGTAGGCCGCACAGGGGTCGCTGACGCAGACAGTGTGACAGCTACTTCACAGACAGAGCATCCATTCCACGCTGTACAGACGTATTTACGAATAAGTGTCAAAGTTATTAAAAAACTTTTTTCTTATGTCTAATTGCCAGGGGCGCGCCCCTCTGGAATACCGTGTGACCCCCTGTACAATGCGTCTAATGAAGTGTAATAACTGAACGGTGACTAGCGGCCACTGCCATTCACGCTGCTGTGATGGCAAGGGGTCATCGAATAGGCCTGGCCAGTCAGTTGTGTGTGTATGTATATGTGTGTCTATATATATATATATATATATATATATATATATATATATATATATATATATATATATAATATTGGCGTGTCTGTGCAGTGGGCATTACAGTCGGTTAGTGCTGGATCATGGTTAGTGCTGGATCATGGTTAGTGCTGGATCATGGTTAGTGCTGGATCATGGTTAGTGCTGGATCATGGTTAGTGCTGGATCATGGTTAGTGCTGGATCATGGTTAGTGCTGGATCATGGTTAGTGCTGGATGGGTCCACACTGTGTTTCTTTCAGGGCTCCAGTAATTTATGGGGTTGACATTTCTTTAAATTGGTTAAATAGGCTCTTCGTAAGATTGGTTAATAGGACAACAATATATTAAAATACTTAGCTGCCTTTTGTTTAACAAAACAACTTTATCCGCTGACGATTCTGCAGCCCCCTTCCTTTCACAGGCATACATCAGTGGGAGTGCTCTAAGGAAATGCATGTGGGGGTCTTGTTAGACATGCATTTCAAACATTTGGGTTATAAGGTGACCCTCAGCTGTCATATCCACACAAGTGTACATTTTAATGGCCGATATATATTAGATCATTATAAAATGGCACAGCCACTTGGGAACCAGATGTAGAAGTATGGGTGCCATGGCTTTCTGACTGCGACTGCAGGCTTTGCTGATTTGGCACACTCTCCATAGTGTGGATGGGCCAGTTGAGGAGATCAAAGATCTACCCTGTAACAGGTCCATTGAGCAACAGAATACTGGGGGGCCTTATCGCCCAATAGGATGATCTGTCCCCTGGTTTGACAGCAGGGGCATTTCCCCCCCCTCGGACCTGCCACCCTAGGATACATCGATGCATGGATGATATATTAAGTTTCTTTTCATTTGGGTGAGAGTGAAATCTACATGTGAACAGTTACAAGGTTGAGTGGTACATAGGAGCTAGCCACCAACAAGTCTAACTAGAATTATGTAAGTACTTCAATACGTATTTTTCTAAAATGGAAAAATCTTAGGTAGAAGCTGAAGCTCTGCAGCTGTCGTCTTCTCCGGCTGAAGTAGCCAATCCGTGACCAGAATTGTTGGAACACAATTTAAGTAGTTCTCCCCTCTGTTCCTTGCTGGACTGTTTGGGGATAAATTACAGAGTTATCTCAACTCATTGCGAGAGTTTGCATGAGGGTTGTGGATTTAACTTCCTGAATCCCCTATTTATTGTGAAGGACCAGCACTTAGGGCTGAGCTGGCCCTGTAAAATGCATAATTTAATGGGTTAGATGATGAATCGAACAGATTAAACTGTACATCATATGGGGCCAGAAAAGCTCTTTCTGCTACAAAAGCTTACTGAGGTTTGTCCTTTATAATTATTGTGAGGTCGAAACACAATTCTCCTTTATTTATTTTTTTAATAAACCAAATTGACATCGTTATTCATTATAAAGGTGCAATCTCACTGAGCTTTTGCTTCAGAAGGCACTTGTGTAATGTACAGTTAACCCCCTTAAGGATCGGGCTGTTTCTTATGTTATTTTACTCTTCATGACTGAGGCTGTTAACATTTTTGCTAGTGAACCCACACTAGTTATATATTGTTTTATTTTTCAGAACAAGAAGGACTTTCTTCAGATACCATTTTTTTTATCATATCATCTGATTTAATCTAAGCTAAAAGCAATAATAAAAAATCCTTTACTCTTCTACAAAAGCTAATGAAAAAACTGTTAAATAGATTCTACTATGTGTCCTGAGTTTACCTAATGTTTTTATGTTTTGTTTGCAAGTTATGGGGCAGCAAGTAAAGGTACCGTTTTGCTATTTAAAAACTTTTTTTCCAAATCAGCTTATCCTGTCCCCATGTCATATTTCGGACATCTTTGAAGCCAGCCAGTTCAATTTACCTGCATCAAACCATATATTTTTGAAAGCTAGACATCCCAGTGTATTTCAAATGGGAGTATTTTAGCCCTTTCCATGCACTATTTCTACCACCGGCCTTTGTCAAGCTTGTACTAGTCATGGGGGGGGTGAACGTCTAGGGCGGACAGTGGCATGCCTGGGGTCAGATGTGTATAACTGGGGGACAGGTTGGGAAATAAAAGGAAATAAAAACAAGAAATGCATTTTTGCATAGTTTTTTATTGAATATGAAAAAATAGTTTACATGTGAATTAATATTATTTTTCCTATAGGGTCGTCTTATATTCAGGCCTTTTTCTTTTTTTCCTAAAATATTCAAATTTTGGGGGGTCGTCTTATAATCAGGCAAATACAGTATATTATATATAAGGCAGATTTATGTGGTGACAATAGCTTCCAAGAGCTTATCTATGTGTAGTAGTGTCCTCCCCCTTCCAGAACTTTTAGTGTATCGTGGGACTGATCGGCAGCCATCTTTGTTACCTACGCTGGAAGTTGTCTGTTTTAACTGTTCACGCAAGTTACAGTTCAATGCAAAGGCTTCATTCATGGAACAGAGAACACTGCTGATCAGTCCATGACAGCTCACATGTTTATATCTTTACTATATAAATGTTAAAAAAGCTAGATGATCTTTGGTGGACCATACATCCCATCACCCTCATCCAGCCAACCTATGTGAAGCTGGTGTGCAAGTATGTACAACCATATCTACTGGATATATTTACAGATGGGATTGGATGTAGTTTTGTGTTTTCGCTATTTACTCTTGTGTTTATATTATGTGCTAGAATGGAATGCTTACCCCCTTAACCCCTTAATGACAAAGTCCATACATGTACGGGCTCAAAATGCATTGTTTTCAATGGGTTTAGGGACCGCCCATTGTCCTTAAGGGGTTAAGGACCGGGCTCATTTTTTCTTTTTGTACCCTGTGGGACCGAGGCTGTTTTAACACTTTTGCGGTGCTTGTGTTCAGCTGTAATTTTCTCCTCACCCATTTAGTGTACCCACACATGTTATATATTGTTTTTTTCAGGGCAAGATGTGCCCTTTTCCAGATACCATATGTTTTGATCATATCACCTTATTTACTATAAAAATAAATAAATAAAACATGGTGAAAATTTGAGAAAAAACCCCCACCTTTTATGACTTTTCTTTGAAAAATATTTTACTCACCAAACCTTTTTTTCCAAATCTGGTCAGTCTGCCTCCATCTCCTCTTTGGAACATATTTGAAGCCGGTTAACTCAATTAATCCCCATCAAACCATATATTTTTGAAAAACAGACACCCCAGGGTATTTCAAATTGTAATAAATATAAGTCAACTATTAATCTCCAAGGACAACAGCTGGATCCCAACACAATGGGATTCCTCTTGAGTAAACCAGTTTCAAGGAATTACACTAGTGGCGAAACCCAAATGTCCAGGAACTCACAATACATCAAAGGGCTATCTCTCTACTAGGTGGGAACAATAAACAGGAGATACAATCTACAATCTCCTACAACAAAAGGACTGCAGGAGATAGTATCTGGGCTGGAGACAAGCACGTGTTTCTCCTACAACAAAAGGATTGCAGGAGACAATATCAACCCACCCTGAATTTGCCCTGAGGACCATCAACTTCACTGTGGGGGCAATCTAACTTCCTGGACAAGAGCGGTCTCTACAGGCAGCTGGTGCAGGTACAAGATTGTGCCTTCCTAAGGATGAGTGGACACAAACTAAGAAGATGATTGGCTGGGACTGTTTGGGCATAGTGGCTATAAAGGTGTTGTGTGAGCAACAAAGACAAGAGAGAGAACCAGAAAGAAAGAAGGAAGGATAACATCAAGGTGACAGGGACACCCCATCCTTACATGCACACATAGAGTCATTAGCATAGTATAGTAAGTATAGTTAGAGTCATAGAGCCTTGTATTTCAGACGCTTCTCTATATACTCATATATATGTATTTGTTATTTTAATAAACCCATTGTTTTAAGCCACTGGTGTAAGTGGAGTTTCATACGACGAGGAATCTGTAGTAGTTAAAGGAAAGCCAGACGGGTGAAGGTTATATATCCCGGGATTCAAAAGGGCTTTTGTACACAAATGCATTTGTATTTTAACCCTTTCCATGCACTAATTATACAACCACACTTTGTCAAACTTTGTAATAGTACTTTTTTAAATTTTTTTCACACTAATTGTAATTTAGTTATAAATATAAAGGTCCTGGTATATGTCACTGTCAAACAACACTCCAATATGTGTTCAGCAACATCTCCTGAGTATGGTGATACCCCACATGCATAGGTTTGTCAGATTGTTTGGCTGGTAAAAGGCTACTTTGGGGACATGAGTAATTCAGGTAGTCATTTGGTCAGTCAACCTCTATCTCCTCTTTGGAACATCTTTGAAGCCGACTACTTCAATTTACCCCAACAAACCATATATTTTTGAAAACTAGACACCACAAAGTATTTCAAATGCTGGTATTTTAACCCTTTTATGCATGAGATTCTACCACCTGCCTTTCCCAAACTTTAATTTTGTATTTTTTTCCACACAAATTGTACTTCAGGAATTAATTGCTCCTGGTATGCGTCACTATCAAACAACCTCCCAATGTGTGTTCAGCAACATCTCCCGAGTGCAGTGATACCCCACATGCATGGGTTTGTAGTGTTAGTTGAGATTTAAAAGGCCATATTTGGGAAGTGCACTTTTTTTCTCTATTTTGGTCAGTCTGTACCTACTCTTTGAGCCCGGCCACTCCAATTTACCCCATCAAGCCATTTTTTATTAAATTAGACACCCCTTGGTTATTTGAAGTACTTTTATTTTAACGCTTTGGTTTTTTTTTTAGAAATTTTAGCACTTGCTCAAAATAATAAACTTTATTTTTGTTTTTAAATTTTTATTTTTTTTTACACATTTTGCTGGTACTGGATGGTTCCTCTGGTGACATCACTGCATAATAATTTTTAAATGTTAGCGCATTTTTTTTTTTTAAAGCATTTTTTTCATTTTTTTTTTTTTTTTTATATTTTACTAATCACATTGTGATTAGAAAGCTGGGCTCCATTGACTTGCATGGTTGAATGCAGTACCTGTATTCAACCTGCAAGTGGAGCCAGAGTTCTCTAGAGGGTCTGGGGACCTTCTAGCGAACTTTTTCAACTTTATTATTTTTTTTTTTTACAGGGCGGCCGCCATCTTGCGGATGGTGAAGATCACCGGCGGTGGCGGCTGTGACCGCTCTCCGGAGCGGTCACAGCCTGTCCTGGGGTAAGTGTTTGGTGTCGCTGAATGCCTCCTGATCGAGGCATTCCAGCAACACCATTGAAGTTTAGGAGGTGATCGTTGATCGCCTCCTAAACTCTTTTAAAACGGGCGTCCGCCGCCATACAATGTATGGCGGATGTTGACGCCCCGGGGAGGGGCCAGACATGGCCCCTGATGCCGATCTCGGCGTTACTGAATGTCTCGACGTCGAGGCATTACAGCAACGCCATTTAAGTGAAGAAAGTGATCGTTGATCACTTTCTAAGCTTATTTAATTTTTTGACGGTTCAGGACCGTCAAAGGTCGTTAAGTGACCGTTTTTCCGTGACGGTCCTGAACCGGCAAAGGTCGTTAAGGGGTTACTCTCGACTCAATGACTTTTTGACTCGTCTCATCCCCCAAAATAAATCCCCTAGGTAAAGCTATATATAAGGTCATCACTCAAATCTCACTATATGAAAATTGGCCCAGCCTCCCACATGGCAAAGAAAGTGCTCTGACACTTAAAGGGTTAAACATATTGAAACAAAGCCTTGTGTTCCAGGATTCTTTTTCAACCAGTCTTTAATTGCATTAAAACATCTTTAAATATGTCTTTTTCTATCAATTTGAAACTAATGATGGCCTGCAATTTAAGGCGAATAAAGAGCGCTAGGGGCACGGAAAAGCGGCTCTGACACGGCCCCGTTGTTTCCTTCCGGTTAAATGAAAGTGACACCAGTAGATTAGAATGAGACTAAGACAATTCACATTGCAATTGTGTTAGTTTAACTTTAACAATCTTTTAACACTCTTGTTTAAATGCGGCTGACATACCATAATTACAAATCTACAAGCCTTGATTAAAGAATTTTACATCTGAACCTGTAGGGATCAAGTATTGATTTTTTTTTTCTTCTGCTCTTCTCAAGGAAACCACTTTCCCCCTTTCCAAAAAATGTGAATCTGTCCCTGTGCCGCATCACATGTATGTTTAAAGAGTGCAGAATCACAGTGACCAAAAGCGGACCCGTGTGGTCCCGAGTCCTGCATGTGACGGTGTGCAGAGTTAAACATATTTGATGCCGTCTACATGTTAAAATAACCCACTGTTTGTGGGCCATAGCTACTAACTAATGTGCGTTCTTAGTTTCTTAAAACATCTAAACATCGCTACAGGTACTGAGATAACCCATTCAAATGATGTCTGCCTTCAAGAAATAGAAAGCTCATCTGTCATCAAAAATATCCTTGAGTCCCCCAACCGACTCCGGCCCATCTGTTAGCTGGAAGGAAGTAGAAAGGGTCACGTGACTAATTAAAGGCAGCTAGGAAATGTCCGGTTACAGTGTTTGTCAGTAATAAGCAACTTTATACTGAAAAAGATTTGAGTGGGCATTTATTTAATAGCGATGCACTTTAAAAGCTAGTCTCTCGCCACTCAAAGATATCAGATCCCCCCAATAAGCACAGCCTATACGTTTCTGCACATAAAGTCTGATACGAGTGGAATATCTGTTCTCAGCTGATTAATGGATCAAAGCAACTATAAAATAGTGAGCAGCGAGTGCTATTAGAATTCATTGTACTGGAGCCGTTTCAACATCGTAACCGTAGTAGACTTAAGCAGCGGCTGGAGATTGTAAAGCGGTCGCTTGGTCGCTCCGGAGTAACTTTATTCAGAATTGGATGTGCGCTCCTCTGCCAAGACTTCTGTTGGATGGTTCTTGTAAGTTGTCTTATGGTGATTATTGCCTCTTATATTGTGTGACTGACACCAGAGAATGATTTTTGTTTTACAGCGAAATTTGTACTTCATTTATTTTTAGTCTCTGGTCATCTAGCAATACCAGTCCCCATAATAATTGGCGAGTGCTTGCTTGCAGTGCAGGTGTGTATGAGCATATGCAATACATACACATGCATGCATATTAGATTATATATATATATATATATATATATATATATATATATATATATATCACATGTCGGGGTAAACGCTTGCCTTGTAGCTCTTCGGTGACTTAAACATTTTACCCCTTTTCGTTAACACTTGCTTCATATAGCTATACGTGGGTTTTTGTTTTGGGTTGACTATCTGTCTTTGCCTTTGTCAGCTGGCTTTCACAAGAAGGTGTTCTTTCCTTTCTCATTCAGACGTCTATCGATGCCGTAGCCTTTAAGCTCTGGGGATGAGGGTCCTCATTACGTTTTATATCCTGTAATATTCACCATACGTCAACCCAATAATATTGTACGGCTCCGTGGAACTTTCTACCAGTGACTCCTAATAAAACGCATCTGTCTCTGCAGAGAATAGTTCTGCTGGTGAATCTTTACAGCTGACAAGGTCGGGCAGATCAGAAACTTGTTTTAAGAAGATAAATATATGTGTATATCTCTGAAAATCAGCGTAATTCCACTGTTTGCCTCTTACTAAAATACTGCATAAATGTATACGTATTTTGTTTTCTGTATTGTATAAATTCTGCAGATCAAACACACACAAAGTGGAGGTTTAACTTGTCGAGGTCTGTAATCGAAAGATTTATGTAGTTTGTTGTGGATATGTGAAACTTGGGAGTAAACGCTATCCGTACATTTACTTTTTGCTGAGAAGTTTGTGTGGAAGGCTGTCGTTCTGAGCTGGCAGCCAGCGTGTGTTCATGAAGGAAAGCTCATGCTTGGCGCGTTTGCTGGAATTCTTTTAGAAGATTAACAAATTGGTTGGAGAGCTGCGAGTATTGGGGAACGGCACGTTTTTAATAAAGTGCCTCTGCTTCAGGTGGCGCGTCCGCGCTAATGTGAGGGCGTTTTTAATGTCGCCGTTAACGCGTTTTGGCTGTAAGTGATAACAAGACAGATGCGCAACAGGAACCGAAACTTCTAAATGTGACAGAGAATATCTGATTATGAGTTAATATACATGTGATCTTTAGTTAGCATTTGGAAAACTTTTAGTATATTTTACTTGAATTTTTCTCTTTAATAATAACGTTCTGATTTAAAGTATCCCGGCTGCAGTTTGGTTGTAGAGGGAGAGGGGTGGAATCCCAATCCCATACCAGTAAAGGTGTCGGTGATCTGTGCTGCTCTTGAGTCTTTGGCCAGAAGAAAGAATTCATCCTCAAAATAATAATAAATAAAAATAACAGCTTTGGGGACTGTACCCTGTAGTTATATGGGTTCAGCTGCCACTAAATTGTACTCTGAAATTAAGTAGGTCCTTACATTTAGTAGTTATAAGCAAATTAAAACATGATTGAATATTAATATATTACCTTCTAGGGATGCACCGATATATATCGGCCAAAAAGGGCATTATCTGCAAAATGCAGAAAAAAAAAATGGCCGAAAATAATCGTCTGCAGGGGCCAGGCTGCTTACCTGCGTTGGTCGCACAGTGTGTGAGCAGCTTCTCTTGTACCGGCCAGGAGAAGCAGGAACCCAGTGGAGTCACGTGAATGCACTTCACATGATTCTGCTCCATTCCTGCTTCCCTGGGGGGGTGGAAACAAGAGAAGTTGTTCACACAGAGGAAGCAGCAGGGCCCCTGCGGAAGTCTGCGAGTAAGAGCTCTGCAGTTCAGGTAAGGGGGTGGGGGAGTTTGAGCTAGAACGTGTGATTAAGGGAATGAATATGAGTATATGAATGTGTGCGTGATAACATGGAAGTGTGTGTGTGTGTGTGTGGGGGGGGGTAGCATAGCATAGGGTGGCTGTAATCACACTCCTATCATGCCCAGGTTCCAGCATGTACTGGCTGCCTGGGCATGATAGGAGTGTGATTGCTGTTAGCAATCATATACATATATATATATATATATATATATATATATATATATATATATATATATATTACTGTTTATTGTTACTGATTTTTGTAAAAAAAAAATTTTGTCCAGTTTTGGTTTGTTACTTTTATTAAAAGTGTAGTTATTTAATTGTAAATTTGTAAAGGTGCGGGGTCATTTTTGGTTTTGGCCAAGTGAATCCTAAATTTCCGGTTTCGGTCCAGAATTTTCATTTCAGTGCATCCCTACTTATATTTATTGTGAATGCTAATAACAGTTTACCTTAAAGTTCAGCTGATTAATGTGTTTGTGCTGTGTAAAAATGCAATTTTTTGTGTCAAATTGTTGGCTTAACATGTGATATAGTTTGTGTTTTCAGACATTTTGAATTGACTCCTTACTATGTAACAGGCCAATACATTTTTATGTTTCTAGAAGTAAAATGGACATCGGAGACCATGCTTTGCAGAACTATACAGGATTTCTTATTACCAGAGTCTCACAAATATGTTCATTTTTTTCAAGCATACGGGAGAATGATGCCGTCACTGATACTGTCAATGATTCAGAAGCCATCTGCAGTTATATCATATGGCCAAGGGCTCTACGTACGGTCATGTGACTTTCTTATTGCAGGATTTTAGGGTTCATTTCATCTACCTTTAATCAGGGCTCTCCGTGAAACATTTATCTACGAGTGCATTTTATTTAAACTGGCCACAGAGTGATGGCTAAATTCACCTCTTTAACAGGTGCTGGGTTATAAGCCAAATGATAACGGCCGTTTCTTCATGGTCTCCCACGTGTAGGCCACGTCAATAAATCCAAAATAATTCAAACTATAATTCCACTCATCTCTGGTTTACCAAACTAAAGGAACGCTACAGACTTTAACGTTTGCAGTTAGTCCGAGATTTCATTCAAATAATTGTGCCAAGGAATCTGGTTCCTCGATGAGGTCCCTCGCCGTAGTGAAAACGGGAGAGTCTTCATTAACTTCTACGCTTTGCGTTGCTCTTTTAGTCTTACGCAATCCGTTTCTGGTTTAGCCGCTTGCATATTCAAACCCGAAGAAGCCAGATTATGATTAATTTCTCGCCTGTAATAAAGAAATTCATTTGAGTCGGTGGCAGCGTGTTCTGTTACCGAAATAGAAATTCAGCCAACGGTGGCTTCTCTTCTGTATCATTTATAATTCCGCCTCAGTGCCTCGTGCGCATTTACTAAAGTGTGACCTTGGGCAGGACCTGCAGTCAGAGACTAAAGTAAAATGAAGCATTGCCCCGGCTTCCCTTCTCCTCTTTGGAAGTTAAAAACCCCGTGCATGGCTTTTACACAGCTTTGCGCATTTCAGTTGGCTCCTTGCACAGCGGATGCCCTTAATAAAATGACAACAGTAATTTAGCTTTGTCGTTTGAAACTGGCGCCGGCTGCATGCCTCAAAAATACAGTATTAGGGTTTGCTGAATGCGTGTCGGCTCTAATTCTTTTTTCCATTTTCCAGAGAGCGGCTTTTCCATTAACTCTGGGAAAACACACTGGCAGATTCGTTTAAAACAAGCTGAGCTCCACCCTTCGTCTAAGTGACTTAGCCTCGGCAATCAGAAATTAAGATCCAGGGACGTTTTTCCCATTAAATCTGTTTTTCTTTTCTCTGTGTTATTTGCATTCCAGAAAAGGCGCCGCGCAAGCGTATCCGCCGTATAACTCATCCCGAGGAGTCTTAAGACACTTATTGTAGCGTATGTTAACTATTACAAGATGCCGTGATGGAAGGATATTAAAATGACTGGTAATTGACATAAAATATGACAGAGTGTTTTAGGCTTTGTGAGCAAAGCAACACACGGTATTGAGGCGCAGCCCGATCATGGAACTGATTAATGACGGAGTGCCGAGGCACACGCTATGGGATGTTATGAAAAATGAATTCTTTGTTGTCTTGCCGACAACCCGGGAACGGCAGCCGGAAAAAGACTATTAGCGAGAATCATTATCAATAGCGATATTTTCAAACTCTATTATAGCAATCAGGTTCGAGTTTATTCAATAGATTTAGTTCATTTGGCGGTAATTGATAAATAATCAAAATTTATCAATCTTCTTGCACACATTTCACTACCAATCAAGCAAAAATGGTCCATTTACCACCTGACTTGGTCCAAATTGGGATTAAATGGATGATCAATTAATCTTCGAAGGGCCAGTGTTGTGTTTTGTAAAGGAGCAGCAAAAGTGTCAAATAAATGGAGTAAAGACAGTAGATTAGTGCAATGAGCAGAAATGAGCAGAGCTGCCACGGTTCGCGGCTAATAAGCATGCAGCCGCATTACAAATAGCTGAAAACGGCTTCTACCGCCGACTGCAAGTTCAGAGAGATTGTGCTTTGCAAAAGTTTATACGCAGTCTTTCCAAGGGAAATGTTCTGTGCTTTTACACTAAATATGGGAAATAAAGATTTTCAATCAGCAAGATGGACTCATAAGTAGAAGTCTTCTAGCTAGTGAACGCTGGCAGCTTTGACCCTGTTCATACGTTGCCACTTAGCCTTGGGTTAGATTTGAGAATGTTGTGAGCGTTACATTTTTTATTTATTTATTTTTTTAAAAGCATTTTTCAGGTAGGAACGATTTGTTTAGAAATATGGAATATACCGGCAGTCTAAGTACAGTGTGATAACTGTGATCATTTACTCATCAAGAACATTATTGTTTTACTTAAATCTCCATATCTCTCTAATTCTAGCATTAAAAAGAACTATTTGTTATGAGTTAGACAGTATTTACTCTTTATGCAACATGTATCTTATATGTAACCCCTAAGCCGTCTGTGCTATTATAGGCCATGGTGTATATTGCTTCTGAGGTGCTGTATATAAATCGCCCAAATAATCCATAGGGTTTTCTCTGGATGTTCTCGGTAACCTTTTGAGATGCTGAGGCATTGCCAGCGGTTCTGATCATGAGCAAAAGATTACACGTCTTGGTTTGGAGTCTTTAGTTGAAGTTCCTACTATTTATTGGGACAACAAGATGTAACGTTTGATCCAAATAAAAGTCTGTGCTAGATACCAAAAGGATAAAATCAGAAAAAAACATTAATAGATAATATTTTTAATACACTAAATATTATAAAAGAAGCAGCCGCTTACCATATTGCAAGTGGTGCTCTAAAACATGCATAAATACCACTAGGGCTGCAACTAACGATTATTTTCATGATCGATTAGTTGGCCGGTTATTTTTTCGATTAATCAGATAAAAAAAATGTAAATTTTTCATTTATTTAAAATTTAATAAACAAATGATGTTAAATACAAACAGCAGAATACATTTTTTTTTTATAAAATGCATTTCTTGTCTTTATTTCCCAACCAGCCCCCCCCCCCATTTATGCACATTTGAGCCCAGGCTTGCCACGCTGCCTCCCATATATGCCACTCCACTGTGGCCCCAGTTATGCCACTGTGGCCCCTGATATGCCTTATACCCCCTGATACACCACTCCATCCTCCCCAGACATGCCACACTGCCTCCCAGACATGCCACGCTGCCCTCCCCACATATGTCACTCCACTCTACCCCCACATATGCCACTGTGGCCCCAGATATGCCTTATACACCCTAATACACCACTCGGTCCTCCCCAGACATGCCACACTGCCCTCCCCACATATGCCTTATATACCGTATATGCCTTATACCCCCAGATATGTCACTCCATCCTCCCCAGATATGCCTTATACCCCCCAGATATCTCATAGTCCCCTCAGAGTCACAGACCCGTTCGCATCACACTGACACCATACTTTTATAACTAAGTACTGGGTTAATCTTCACTGCCCCCAGGATTTAGATTCCCCTTAGTCTGCCCCCCTTTACCTCTAACTGCACCTTAAGTTAACTTTATTAAATTAACCCTCAGTCCTCATCATTAAATTAACCCTAACTACCCCTAAATTAACCCTAAATACCCCATCAACCACAACTGCCCCTAAATTAACCCTAAACACCCCATTAACCTTAACTGCCCCTAAATTAACCCCCACCTCCCCTAACTTTCAGTAGCCCAAATATTAATTTTATACTTAGATGAGTGTCACAGCCATGTGGTTCTGGAGAAGAAAGGGGCGGGGCCAGTTGTCACAGTGATTACAGGGAGGGGCTGGTAAGTAGGAGCTGCTGCTGTGAGTCAGACTAAACGGATTATATAATGAGGGGTATTTTTCAGAGCGTTCGATAAAAATCAATTCAACTAATTGATAATGAAATTTGTTGGCAATGATTTTCATTATCGATTTTATCGATTAGTTGTTGCAGCCCTAAATACCACCAGTATGTAGGCCACTGGGTTTTCGCCATCTAGTACTGTTATGTATTGGAGTGCTCTTGCTTTAATGTTCTTTTGCCACCCAGCTTCCACACATCAACCCCCATGGCACCCCGAGAAAAGGGACCTTCCAAGAGCAGCATGTCCCTTCACCCCAACGCGCTTCACGGAGCGAGCGTGTCCTCAGAGCCGACATTGTAAAGTTAGATAAGCTTTTTGGACATCGGGGGGTCTGTTTTTCAAGCTGAAGAATAGAACACTGGGATTCCCAAATGTTTATCTACCAAAAACGGGCATCATCTTTAACTGAAAAAGTTAGTTTGTTCAAGTTAGTAAGGCTATATACACTTTTCATTTTTGTTTGGGAGAGATACCATTAACGAGCAGCAGGTCTAGATGTACCTTCAAAGCATTACAGATCAGTAGGGTATCTACTACTGGGCTCTAGGCAAAGTGCCAAGTACTCCGCAACAGTCCTATGCAACAAAGTGCAAGAAATTCATCACGCAGATACAACAGATTTTAGCTGCTGATTAAAAATAATTTCTTTCAGGGATTCTGGCAAATGTATTATAACATGCTATTGATACATGGTAATGAGTCTATTTTAAACATATTTATATAATCATACCAATTTAAGGGAAAAAATATGCCCCTTGGTTTTCTGCAGTATGGGTCACCGTTGGTTATCTGTTCTCTCCTGTCATATGTCGTCATCATTATGGCCGCTGCTACTACATAGCTACATAGGCTGAAAAAAGACATGCGTCTCTCAAGTTCAGCCTTTCCCATATCCGTTTATTTCTTGCTGTTGATCCGAAAGAAGACAAAAAAACCCAGTGTCTCTTTCCGATTTTGCAACAAACTAGGGGGAAAAAATCGTTCTTGACCCCAGAATGGCAGTCAGATCTCTCCTTGGATCAAGAAGCTGTTTCCCCATAATTTAAAAATTATATCCCTGAATATTATGTTTTTGCAAGTATTCATCCAGTTGTTTAAATGTCTGTACAGACTCTGATACAACTACCTCTGCAGGCAGAGAATTCCACATCCTTACTGTCCTTACTGTAAAAGGACATTGTTTCCTATAACAATTCCCAAATCCTTCTCATTATCTGCTGCTAATCCTGGTAGTTTGACATTCGAGGAGATGCTTTGAAAGTGATGGGCTGAGAGCTGTTTGTCTCCGTTTGTTGTATGAAAAGGAACGGTGGAACCAGGCTTTGTAAATGACAGGTGCTAAAGATAGTAGCAACCGACCATTTTATAGTAGTGATAATTGAGAGTGAAGTGTCGTTATCGTGTTTCTCTTTTGGCATTCACTTCAAGTTTTCTGCAAAATCAGTAGTCTATTCCTGTCCTGTCTTCTTACATAAAAGTAAAAAAATTATAAATGGAGGGCTGTAGCTGGCACGTCTACAGCCGCTCCCCACACATATACTCTTTAAATTCACTTTTATTGTTTTCATCGTGGATCTGTTGTGTGGGATAAAATATTGCCCGTACAGCCTTTAAACGTGGTGGGATTTACCTGTTGCTAGAACAGTGTTGATCCCGTCAGTACATTAGTCGGGGTGGCGCATACTGTATATCACCATAGGCCAAAATGCAATTTATACCACTTTTTTTTCTCTTTTATAGATTGGCCAAAGAAAAGGTCATGTATCAAAAGGAAGCAATACAACAGGAAGAAAAAATAGAGAAAATGAAGAGTGAAGGCGGAGATGAATATGTCATTAAGAAACAGGCAAGTTAACAGAAAAAAAACAAAACCTCACAAATCAAGCTTAAACCCTTATGAAAATACCCTTTTTCAGCAGCTTTTAAAGCATTAGCAAATATGACATTTGGGAAAAGCAGGGCCTGAAATTGGTATCAGTTGATCCAATCCCACCCATAGAATAACAGCACAGACCCAGAGCTGATAATTATTGAAGAGCGGGAGTAATCTGCTGTTTTCAGGTGTTCTGTTCGTGGCCGGGTGCGAGTAACGCGGCTGCCGGGTGCGACTAACGCGGCTGCCGGCTCCAAGTCAGGAGATAAGAGCTCTCTGCCACTCGGGTAAGCTGGTCATTGGGGACGTGTTTGTGGCTGAGAGCAGTAGGAGTGGCTGAATGTGGTATGTAATAAAGATCCCTAGTAATGCTAATTTCTGGATATACGGTTTAATGTTAATAATGCACAAGAGCTGCATTTCTGGAATCCTACCCTGTACACCTAAAAATGCCAGTTAATTTCAGGATTTCATCACCTGTTAACTATATATATTTTTTTTCTTAAAAATTAACTACAGAGCTACGTTGTGTCCCTTGTGTGTAATATTGCGAGCGGCACCGCAGCCCTCCTATTGAATAGCGTTTCATTAGAGGCAGCAAAGCACTGGGCATCGCATGCACATTTTCCGCTCTCCGTGTGCCTCGGCTCAGCAGGCCAGAGGCTCCTCGTCTATACTATTGCCACGAGCATCGGTTTGAATGGCAAGATAGCTTTTCTCAATGAATAGTGGTTTGGTGCATGTAAGGACGGCTAGGGAACCTTCGATAATTTGTATGAATTGATATTTATATTTTAGTTAACAGATGTACTTTGTGCTTTACAATTTATAGTAAAGGGGCCATACTGTGATTTAATAAGTACATTAGTCTTTTAGACTTTTTGGTTGAAGTACTGCAGGTATGAATACAATTTTACAATCTAAAACAAACATATTTAACTAAAGTATTCACACAGACCATACCTGCCTGTTGTGTCCAAACCGTACCCAACGCATTTTTACACCTCTGGCATTAGTTTTAATTCCATGTTCATGTTTTCAGTTGGCGGAAGGCATTATAGCGCATGAGCAGTAAGATAGACCCCTTTCTTTGGGTTACAGGAACTGTTAGAACGCTCAGAGGTTCTTTTGTCCGTGGCGGAGGCTGCATAGGTAACGCTTTATCATTACTGTGTCATTTAATTGGGCAGAATAATTAGTTCTGCAAATTCCCTCATCCTCCTGCAATGCCGACGAGGTAACTGGAGGTCCAAGTGATGAGGGTCCAAAAGACCAAAACATGGACTGCTGTTTATCTTAATTAAACATTTGAACCCTCTGAGCGCTCCAGAATATCTCATTGGCGTCTATTTGTGTCCTGGCTGTATGAGAAGATATGTCTTGTGGTGCTTTCATTATTCTACTTCATT
Source organism: Spea hammondii (assembly GCA_029215755.1). NCBI lineage: Eukaryota > Metazoa > Chordata > Amphibia > Anura > Pelobatidae > Spea > Spea hammondii. Next base: position 166,552,228 of record JARDYJ010000001.1, on the reverse strand, counting down.
CTGCACATAAATAAATAACTGCATACGGCTTCTTTATTCCGACTATTGTTATATATGCATGTACCATCCCACGCAATATATTGCAATTGGAAATTGGATGGATTTATTCATTATCCCAAAGCTATTTTGACTCTGGCTCAATCTCAAGGTTATGAACACGGCGGTAGAGCCGAAGATTAAGTGTGTGGAAGATTGGTCTGTAAACAGGTGTGCATGCTCATTATACACTATAAAATACATAGTTTGGGGCCAAGCTGAGGACGCGCCAACAATGAGAGAACCACGGCGGAAATTCTAAATATCTGCTCCTTCGACCATTTCGGTCTGGTTTCTGGGTTGATCTGGCCAGGGTATAACCCGTGTGCAGCAATGTAGTCGTAGCAGCATTGTTGCTAATAAAAGCATGCGCTTTTCATTCTAGTTTCCCACATTAATAGATGCTGGTAAGTTGAATAGATTTTGTTTTTGTCCCCAAAAATTCAGATAGATCATAAAAACCGCCTCTTATGTAGTCCATAGAAGTACATTTCCTGCTGAATTGTGTTTATCATAGCCTATAACATCTATATTTCTGGAATCCTACCCTGTGTGAATAAACAGGCCAGCTCATTTCACGATTTCAAGACCTGTTTACTATACACCGCGTAAAGGTAAGCAAACGTCTCTGCTGGAAATGATGTTCGTAGTGACCCAAAGTTCTCTGAAATATGAAGTTAAATCAGGCATTGGCTAAAATAATATCCAAGCGCATTACAGACCTTATTTTACCGCATACTCCTTGTTCCATCTTAACAAAAGTGACTTTTTTTTTTTGGTTTCGCTGATGCATTAACTTCCAGAGCTCTCCTTGTTAACTGCGTATTATTGTGACCGGCGCTTCGTATGAAAAAGAGAGAATAAGGTTTTTCACAGCACAATATTTAAAAGTGAGAAGGCCGGGGAAAAAAATGTTCGTTCAGCGGGGCGCCAGTTTAGCGTTATTACTCAAAGCTGCATGGTGAGAATATCATCTCTTCCAAAATGAAGCGCGGGGATAAGTAATAACTTTTTTATGCATGATAAGCATCAAAATAAAAACCTGCTGCTTTCCGCTTTTCCATTTTCTATACCGCTCTCTTTCCCTTGAAACCTCCTGCCGAGGCTCGCCGCGTGATCAATATACTCAATAATATTTTTTTCATGCGGTAATTATCTCTATGTGATATTATCTTAGCGCAGTATTTCTTTATTATCCAAACGATGCAGGGGTTATCTATGCAGCCAGCTGATCCCATCTTGCTAGAGTTGCGTCCTGAAAAGCAGGGGAGAGCATTTAAGTTTTTTTTTTTTTTGTTTTTTTTGTGTTTTTTTTTTTTAAATAAAAGCTGCAAAAAAGAATTCTGCTAAGTGGCGAGTTTGACAAGGAACTGGCATGAAAGCTGTTATTTCCATCGCATAGCGTACAAATGATATGCCATTTCTTTATGTTGGAAACGAAATTTCATTGCGGGAAAGAAAGGGAAAATTGGTTAAATGGACAAACATGTACAGAAAATGATGCTCTTGATAACTGAAAACTTCAGTAACAAGAATGTCAAAAGTGATATCGGGAAAGATGAGCACATGTAGTCCGGAGCGTTGGAGAGCGCATTGGGAGAGCAGTGTTTTGAGTCTGCAGACAGAGAGTAAAACCCTTCCAATGCAGTGAATGGGCTTATTCCTGTCACTCACAGCTTACGCAGCCAATTGGTGAGAGGGAAAACGATCCCATTGAAATCAATGGGAAAACTTTACGCAAAGGTGCACTGGGGTTTAAGCACAACCCTGCGTGCAGCGTGCAGTAGAGACAGCACTGTAGGTGACTGGGGTCGAGTACATCACGTGCAGGGAGAGGCATTTAGCTGGGGGGTGGGGGAGAGGGGCAAATGCATTTGAGAATATTCTGCAGAATCCCCCCTATGCGTTCGCGGAATGGACCACATAAACTTGTAAAGGGACCATGCCCCCATCATCATGCATAAAAGTGAATTTTGATGGCTGAAGTGTCTAATAAGAATTCAGCAAGTGCATGTTGTACCTCGCCATCCATATCACTGTCAACCTGAACACTTCTGCATCTTTTAGTATTATTTTAAGAGCAGGTTTCCATCAAGATCAATTTTACACGTCCTTGTTACTAAACTGGCGATATGTATTCTTTAGCAAATGTAACATTGAATATTGCCTTTCAGATTGAGGTATTGCAAGAATCCCGCATGATGGTCCCAGACTGCCACCGCAGATTAGAGGCAGCGCATACAGATCTGACACAGCTCTTGGTAAGTAATGTGCATACATGTAATTAAAGCCCGTTTATTCTCACAGAAGCTTTTGCACGGGTAACTAGAGGAAAGTCATTCTGCAGAATTGTACACTGGTGGCTAATTAAACACTATACTAATCTGAAATCCTAATTTTCATAATTATATACGAGTATAAACACAGCGGGCTGAAACACGTGATCGATGGTGTCTGGATAGCGGTATCGTATGCATTGCACTTCGTCTACCCCATTCTTGCTGTAAGCATACACATTTGGAAACAAAGATAAATGCAGTAGGCTGCACGGTATTCAGTTATCCACACACAACTAGCATAAGAATATCCCAAACTACCAATGGCCGTACAATTTGCTTGTATATAAAACTCAAAACAGAGTAGATATAGATATGAATGTCAAAAAGGTATCTACAATGTTGTAGGGGCAGTTTTTAAGTTGATGTAGGAATTTTAGGATGTCTCCATAAAATTAAAAACAAAACTACATTCCTAGAACCGCTATTATTGATCCATGAAATGGGACATTGTGTTTGCGGTATTGTGCCCGTCATTTGCAGAAGCACTCATTGCAGCATTACTTTGATCTGAAGATTTTTTAACTGAACTTACTTGATGTAACGTTTTTCATTTTTAAGGAGAATGAAAAAGACTTGGAAGAGACTGAGGAATATAAAGACGCGCGTTCAGTACTGGAATCAGTGAAGTTGGAAGACTAAATACAATCAAGCCTTTTTCTTTCTTTTCTTTTTTTTAATGCCTTTTACGATTTAAATGCGTTTCTGTGGAAGCTCTGTATAATTCCAAGAGTTCAGAAAATAAAATAATAAATACCTTGAGCTGTGTATTTATATTTCATTAACCAGACATACAGTTGGGGGGGTGGGGGGTTATGTTAGTAAATTTTGCCTAGTTTGTGTGTCAGCATCTCTCTCTGTGATGCTTTATAGAACTGCTCTATACATATGCAGACAGGCAGGTTTTGTTTTTTTATTCAACACCACTCACCCCACACATAACACTTTAAAATCTCATGCGTGCGTTATGCCGTGATTGGCTTCCTCAGCATGTAACAACCATCTTCCCGTCCGCCCTATTTATAGCCCTGATAAAAATTGGAGCGAAAGTCTACTGGAGTATTAATGTCCCAAAAACATATCTATAGGGATAAAATAGTAAACATAATAAATACGATCACTATTTATCACAATAAACAAAAAATGCAATGATGAATCTTTACGTATTAATACAATATTAAAATGTTTAAATGGATAGACCCCAAAAATTAATATGCATTTTTCTGTAGTAGAGGTCCCAGGGGCATTACACTGTGCATTTTAGAGCTCAATAAATACAAATATACATGCATACAATGACACTACTTGTACAAGAGAAACTCGTGCATTGCCTCCACTGTCCCAAGGACTATAAAGATAGAGAGCTTGTAACCGGGATTGCTACATTTTTACTTTAATGTCTTCCCAAATGTATTATGCACTTAAAAAATTGACATCTCAACAATGTTAAAATTATTTTGTTTAATATGAGGACTTCAGTAAAATTATTCAACTAGAATTATTATTGTTTGTTTTATGGTGTTCATTTTCCGGCCAATTTCACTATAAGCTTTACTTATTTCAATATTTGCATTTTGGTATTTTGAGTTGTTTAAAATGCAGGTAAACTTTAAAGTTAAGTTAGAAAAAATGAGTTTGTTTCATGTGTTCATGTAATGGTAAAAATGTTAAATATAGATGTACTTTTCAAGATTATTCAGAAATGGATTTTATGTAAATGTTGTTTTATCTGAATTACTTGAAATTGAAATTTCAGCCTGACAAAAAAAAAATGGTTCATGTTTTAACACCAAAAATGTAAATGTATGGTCACTGTAGGCTTGACCTCATGAACAACAAACAAAAAGTGCAATACGAAAAATAAATGGAAAAAGTGCTGTATAGCGCTCTGTAGGCGTCTTCTGCTTGTATCGCCCTCCAATAAATATTATCTCATACTCATTATCTTTTTGATTTAGTTTTGTGTAACAATGTGCTTGAGTGGCTTGGTGATATTTATTTGTGGGTCTGCTCATCCAGCCCCAAAGAAAATAAAAATCTGAAATCTGGTCTCTACCAGAAAATCCTGAGGAAAGTCCGGCCGTCGGTTCTCCAGCCCAGTTGGGTTATGCAGCAGGACAATGATCCGAAGCACAGAAGCAAGTCTACCTCTGAATGGCTCAAAAGAAACAAAATGAGAGTTTTAAAGCGCCCCTCCAACGGGGCTGAATGACTACAATTCTCCCAAGGAGAGAGGCCAAGATTCCTCCGCAACAATGTAAAAGACTCATTCCGAGTTATCGCAAATGTATGATTGCAGTTGCTGCCACCAAGGGTGGCACGAACCGTTATTAGGTTTGGGGGCAATTTCTTTTTCACATAGGTTATATAGGTACTGATTAACCTTTAACAAATGAAATGACTATTAAACGCTGCCTTTTGTGTTTACTCACTTTGTCTTATATTAAAATGAGCTACATGATTTAAAACATTTAAATGCAACAAATAAACCAACATAGACGAAATGAGCAAATTCTTTTTTTACAGCACTGTATAAATAAAACTATTTCTTTACATTGAGTCCACAAAGGTAAAATCAATAAATCCCAATATTGTTAAATCTGAAACAGATTCATTAAATTTTAAATATTACAATGTGTTAACCTTCATGAAAATAGCACTTCATTCCTAATAGAAATTAAAGCTTGTATTCTATAATAGGGGCTTGTGTGCAGTAATTAGCTTTATATTGATATATTTCATGACCAACGATATTTTATCCAGGTATATATCCTTATACAGCTGGGGTGGGTCTTTAAGTAGTGTGCCCCCTTTCTTTCAAATTATATTACAGGTTTAGAGAGATGTAATAGGCCTTTATTCACTAAAGAGGGTGTTTGCAGGAGAGTTGGCGTTTGCAGCATCAGTGGGAATTATGAATGACCACTGTCGTATCTCCTGCAATATTGAGTGAGGTGATGCTCACGAAACGTTGCTGAAGAGCTATGTATTTAAGGGGCACCCAATCTCTTCCTGCAGGAAAAGTGTATGGAATTAAAATAAAACATAACTGACCTATAAACCCCAGCATGGGTAATAGGCTACCTAGTTCAGTCCTCTCAGACACTTGGTGTGAAAGCTTCTTTGATGTCGGGCTGTACTCTATACACGACAGATTTTACTCCATTAGTTCTGTATGCCACCGATGCGACCTGGGCAGATGTCCACATTAATAAATTGGCCATTAACTTGGGCTACACAAAAAGAAAGGCTGACCAAAAATCTATTCGCTAAAGGGAGGATTGGCGTGAGAATTTAAGGAGAGTTGTGGTTTAAATGCCTTAACTCTTCTACACATCACAAAGAAAGAGCTTAGCCGGCCCTGTATAATATAAGGCTCCTCATCCATTGAATTATACATTATACAGGGCCAGTTCTGATCTTCTTGCTGGAGAAATTTGTCAGTGTTATACCGTCATAATAAATAGTGAAGTGAAAGAGCTGAAATCACAGCTTTCCTGCCAACGCTCCCATTAGTGAATAAACCTCAAATTGTGTTGGTTTAAAGTGTCAATGGTGATGGACGAATAGGGATTAACAATGACTTTGAAAATGTAATCAAGATGCATAAAAAATTCAAAGCTGTGACAGGGACCGTGTCTCTAGGGGGGCCGGTGAAACCCCTATGACCCTTTCTTCCTTTGACCCAGGCCCTTTCTAAACTATTTTGAACCGGCATGGTGAGACAGGTGACGTCACGTGACTCCACGGTGAAACAGCGTGTGAACAGCCGGGTAACAAGCTGCAGGATCGATGAGAGGTGGGCGGGAGGTGGGGTGCATAAATATATGTGTGTATATATATATGTATAGATGTGTACTTGCATGTGGGAGCATGGAACTGTACTTGTGTGCGTGTGTGATCATGGGTGTGTACTTGTGTGGGTGTGAGTTGTGCATGTGTGAGTATGTATGTGTACTTTGTGTGAGCATGCATGTGTACTTGTAGTGTGTGAGCAGGGTTGTGTACTTGTGTGTGAGCAGGGATGTGTAAGTGGAGTGAGATGGAGTGTGTTAGTATGAGTAAGTGTGTTTACATTTGTTGTATATATATGGCACAGGCTAGCTGTTAAAGTTTGGGGGGCAATATCCGCACCAGCGCCCTGTGGTTTCTAGTTAAGCCCCTGGCTGTGTTGATGGGGCTTTGTTTGCCTTTGTATCGGTACAAAAGTATTTTGTAAAGTTTGAACACTGTTTATGTTAATTAGGAAAATGATGACCTGTATGATGTCACTATGAGGACTACCAACATTAATCATAGCAAAAGTGCTTGGTGTACTTTGATGGATCAATGTAAATAGGAATAACTTCTTATTACAGAATGAACCAACCAATTCATGCCATGTCACCAATATTTTTTTCCTGTTGCTGTTACTCAATATATGCATTTATCTAGACCAGGCCTGCACAACATGTGGCCCACAGAGGAACACTGCAGCCCACCCCAGCTGATAAAGGTGTTCAAGAGCCCCTGCAGGGATGAGAAAGAATATATGAGTGATATGAGCGGCACCCTCGTATGTAAAATCGTACATATTTTGTAAGTTGGGATGAAGCCCCTTAAAATAATGAGAATTTTCATCTTATGTTCTTAAAGTACCATGTGTCGTGTCAAGCCATCGTTTTCAATAATCAGTAGAATTTTTTTGAGCAATACATGGTCTCGGTAAATTGTATTCATGATACTGGAAATCCGAAGCAGTGTAATTCGGTAATTGTCAAACCAAACCTTACCATGCTGCTCCTATTTTACATCTGATTGCTGTCCTGTTGTTCGGTGCCTCGTATACATTTTTTTCTTATGTTTAACTGCTAAATTGTATCACTGCTGCTATAATTTTAATTTAGATTTTTTTTACTACAATATTTTAACAACTTCACTCTTTTATATGTCAATTTGCCAGCTAATGAATTTATTTTTCTAGTCTCAGTTTAACAGTTAACGTGAGGGAAACAATCCTCCATAAGTGCACTTGTTGCCTTTTGAAACACTTTAGGTTTACAACAACGTAGATTTAAATGAAAATATTTATAAAATGATAAAGGTAAGGTAGAGAATGCAAAAAAAAAACAAACCATGGCATTTTGAGTATATAAAGTATAGCAACAGCAGAAACATAATCACATAAAATAAAGAAATAGATCAGAGCAAAGCAAGAATTTATAAACCTTTCTAATATTACTTTTGTCCAAAAAAGTATTACCTTGGCATTAAAGGCTTTACGTCCATAGCTGGTAAATTCTCTGTGCAAATGGAAAGTAGGCATCAGTCTCAGAACCACTGTTCTTTACCCAGTCCTGACCAACAGAAACTAATACATACTCCAATTTGAGCAATTAAAATGAACAAGGAACAGCAATATATTTTTATGATTGCTTGACCAAAAGACACTGTTTATTTCTGCCTCTGGTGAATGGCCGTTCACATAAGTCGTTTGGCGCTGAAATGGGTTCCTTGAACGATGCGGACACAAGTAATCTGTGCTGTCATGACCATAAAACCCTATGCCTCAAGCAAGCAAGTTTCCAACAAGTGTGACAAATACAAGGTGATATCAGATGAAGAAACCATTGTCAGATCACCTACACGCAACCCATACCCAATGCATACCCAATCCTTATCTCTCTATTTTAACAGTAAATGCTACATTGACTTTTGGGACATCTACCTTAGGACAAAGGCAAGTTAATGGCTATCCTTTCGACATCTAAAAATTGCTTATTGAGGGTCTCATGGAACTACTGACCCATTACACAGACTTCATGTGACCATCAAGGTCATCACAATGTATACCTGTTCATATAGCTGTTAATCTTTAAGGAGACAGATATTTACAATAAATATTAGTTATGAAGAAAGACTAGAAAAACTGAACTTGTTTTCACTTGAAAAGAGACGTCTAAGAGGGGATCTGATCACATTGTACAAATACATACAAGGTCAGTATAAACAGCTCTCTAGTGATCCATTCACCAAGAGGTCTCTACAAAAGACACGGGGTCATCAGTTGAGACTTGAGGAAAGGAGATTTCAGCATCAGCATAGGAAAGGGTTCTTCACAGTAAGAACAATAAGAATATGGAACGCTCTGCCTAAGGATGTTTTAAGAAATTTATGTTATGCTTTTCTGGTTAAGCATAACATAAAGAGCGTATTAGAAAGTTGATCCAGGGAGTAATCTTATTGCCGATATGGAATCAAGAAGGAATTTATTTCCCTGTTGCGGCGTAATTGAAGTCTTTTTTCAACCTACTATACCAGGGGTGTCCAAGTTTTTTCTGCAGTGGACCAATTCATCAGAATTGTATACGTACGCGGGCCGCACTCATTTTTCACTGTGAGAAAATATGGCCTTTAATAAAATATGCAGATTAAAAGAAAGTAAATGACACAAAACCTTTACTTTGCCTCTCACTGGTTTCTGGGCCTAGAAAGTAAAAATGAAATAGTTCTATTTATCCTAGGGATACACCAAAAAACGAAAATTCAGGGTTCACTTAGCCGAAAACGACCCCCCCATCTTTAAAAATAATAAAAAATCCCCCACTTTTCATAAAAGTAAGTTACACACCAAAATTGTACAAAAAATGTCATAACAATGTTAATATACCGTATTTGCTCCATTATAAGACGACCCCCCAAAATCTGAAATAATTTATGAAGAAAAGAAAAAGCCTGAATATAAGACGACCCTATAGGGAAAAAGTTTTACCAGTAAATGTTAATTCATGTAAACTATGTGAACAATTGTTTGTTAATAAAAGCTATGATTGAGAAAAATATTTTGTTTTTATTTCCAGTTATGCACATCTGCCCCCAGGCTTGCCACTCTGCCCCAGAAATGTCTTATACCCCATATATGCCACTGTGCCCCATGATATGCCTTTTAACCCTCTAAATGCCACTGTGCCCCATGATATGCCTTTTAACCCTCTATATGCCACTATGCCCCATGATATGCCTTTTGACCCCCTATGTGCCACTCTGCCTCCAGAACTGCCTTATACCCCTATATTCCACTCTGGCATTTAGGGGGTTAAAAGGCATATTATGGGGCAGAGTGGCATATAGGGAGGTATAAGGCATTTCAGGAGGCGGAGTGATGTATAGAGGGTTAAAAGGCATTTCTGGAGGCAGAGTGGCATTAAGGGGGTTAAAAGGCATTTCACAGAGCACTCTGCCTCCAGAAATGCCTTATGCCCCCCATTTAACACTCCCTCCCCCAAACTTACCGGTGCTCCTGAGTCCCTGGTGCTTAGTCCGGGCAGCGTGTAGAGCTCTACGCAATTCGCGTAGACAACTGAGCGGAAGTTGCAATACAGCTACTATACAGCCATTAAATCATGTCAAGTCAGCCAGTACATGCTGGTACAGGGTGGCTGTATGTGCAGACCCCATACTGCTGGCAGCATCAATACACAAGGGGGGCATCTAGCCAGGTTTCAGCATGTACTGGCTGACTTGGCATAATAGGAGTGTGATTGCTAACAGCAATCACAGTCCCATCATGCCTGGTTCCAGCACTTACACATCCATGCTATCACATCACACACACACTAATTCATTCCCTCAGTCACACATACTCATTTAAACCCCCTCCCCCACCACCTTACCTACACTGCAGCTCTCTCAATGCCGCTCACAGACTTCAGCAGGGGGCGCGGCCTCCCTCTGCGTTCTCTTGTACTGCACAGAGGAAGCAGGACTGGAGCAGAGTCATGTGATGTCACGTGAAATCTGCTGAGTTCCGCTTCCTCTGTGGAGTACAAAAGACCCTCCCACAGGTAAGCAGCAGGGCTCTTATGATCCCGGTTGCCCTGGCTGCTGATCTCACGCGGGCCGCATCTCGAGGTGCCACGGGCCGCATGTTGGACGCACCTGTACTATACTGTACTATACTAATACTCAAATTCCATGGATTACTGCATTCAAAGATAATACGACTGTATGGCCCCCATAGGTGTATTGAAACTGCTATATTTAGTGTGTGTCTGATGGATTACTTCTTTCAGGGCTGCCAATTTTCTATGTGGACTTCAAAAGTTTTGGCTAGGTCTCTACATTTATTAAAATTCACAAACAACATGGAATTTAAAGCTTCAGGTCTTATAAAGCCATTAAATGACTTGTGTACTTTGTAACTGTCATGCCTTATGTTAGAACAGCTTTCCTAATGTTTTCCTAATGTTGGATGCTCAATTCAGCTATCCCAAAATCATGATTAATAAATGATGGTCACAAGCATATTGTATAAAGGATGGTACGATTTCCTACAGCACCCTTTGTAACATTTGTACATCAACAATCTTCTAAAATGTTTAATTACTCGTGTTTATTTTACTTTTGGGGATTGAGAATTCTTAGAACCACAGATGACAAAGACAAGAACATGTCTTCTTTCTTGTCCAACATGCTAGCTACGCTTCTTACTTTGTTGTTGACTTAAGTCAAGCAAAGTCGAGGTAGAACATTTTCTGCAACGGGACCAAAGTGCTTCTATGTTTTCAATATTTTTGATCCGTACGTCAAAAGTAGAGACAAGAAAAATCTGGTTTAAAAGTTGGTTACAGTCCAAATGCAAACAAGCTTTTCACTGACAGATGGCACAATAAACATATAAATGTTTCCTGTAATTTCTTGGCTTGCGAGGGCGAGAAATTCTGAATATTTGCAGCAAAGGTTGGCTGTGGTCTGCTATAAATAATTTAGATGTTACTGCGAATGCAGCTTTACAAGGAATTTAGGAAATGGAATTGTTTGAACATTTAAAATGCAGGCATTAAATTTTTGCAACAAACAAGGTAAAGGTGTAAAAAGGTAATTGTGCGGTAAATAAGTTAAGTCTTGCAGTTTCTCTTACTTACAAGACTATTGGAAATCATTCCTGATTGAAACACGTTTTTGGCATGTATTAAAATGCCATATGCTTGCAAAATGCTTTGTGAATTTGGGCACGCACATATTTAATGTCACGTGGGTTGCATATTTTATTTGTATTTCACCAACTATGCACTAGAAATGCGTAGAAATATTTAAAGGTGCTGTTCCACCTACTTTGCTGAATTTAGCACTTTTGTCGGGAGTTTGAGCGCAACCGTTGCTGCCGCCCAAGAGTGATGGGAGTTTGAGCGCAGGGCTTTCTTCTGTGTGTTTGTATTTCAAATTTGTATTTCACAGCCAGGTTACTATTGCTGCCGCCGACCACCCCACATGGTCCCTATTGAGGGCTAATAAATGTGTAGGGGTTTAGAGAATACCCCTCTCTGTCTCATTAGCGATTTTTTACCTTTAGCTCACAGCAGCGAGGTGAATTGTTCAGTGTAGGACTCGCCTAAGAGGTTTGCCGTGATGTGGCAGGTGAGCTTCCATTTTAATGGCCATTGGAGTGAAACTAAAAACCTCCATTTGTCTAAATAAGCACAGGTGTTTGGGATAGTGCGCAGGTAACTACTTTTTGGTGTTTGTTCTATGTATTTTGAGCTGACGAATACTATAGCTGTTGCTGCCGCCCAAGAGTGATGGGAGTTTGAGCGCAGGGCTTTCTTCTGTGTGTTTGTATCAGGAAAGATGGGCAGCCTAGACAGGCTTAATGGTTCTTATCTGCCATCAAATTCTATGTTTACCCACATGTAAATATAGATTTTTTTTTCATAGGTTTCATTATATTTTATGTTAACTTAAATTAATGGACGTTTATCTATGGTGAAATATTCAACTATCATCTAACAATCATCAAAACAAGACACCTATTGGATAATAAAGTACAGTCTATAAACTTTTAAGAATAAACAAAATCCAGAAACGCAGAACTTTCATTGCCTGATTAATTTGAATGGAGATATATGCACCAAAAATGAACCTTTTAGCTTATAACACATTAAATTACGTAAAACTGAATAATTATGCTTTGCAATAATGCCAGAAGAGTCATTTGTGGGGAAAAATATTTAGAAATCAAAACATTCAAAATGTTATTTAGTTTTTGATCCTAAGAAGAACTCAATGATTATTAAAATGTACTTTACACTAATTAATTACCATTTTCAGTTCCTACACAGGAGAGATTATTCTGCAAGATCGGCTCGGAATCTGTCTGATTTATGGGAGAGCAGAATTTAATTGTTCTAGTTTTGAATAATTAAATTGACTAAATTCCCTCTGCAGCCATTACAGGATATGTGTGTGTCATGGAATAAGGAACAGCCCCCCAAAATTACATCTAGAATCTGCATGAAGGCAGCTTTGTTTAAGCTTTATTTTGTTTTAAATGATTACATTTTCCCAAAGTACAGAGGAGTAGAATCTATAGATTATTTACAAAGTAAAAAAACAAAAACAAAACATTAGTATATTGCTTATGTTAAGTGGGACTTAACTTTTAAAGATGATACGAATAAACAATAATTCTACACAATTGAAGTCATATGAGCAATACAGATGCAGAGGATGTGACATTTCATGTCAACAAGAGTTCTCAATGTCAAGCTGCAGCTGCTAAGGTTGTTTCAAGCTACTACAGCCCCAACAGACCAATTGACTGATCTGGATTTGGTTCTTCGCACTAGCACTCCATTTGGCAACAAAGGCTTATCACATTGAGTTGGCCAACTAATGGGGTTACCAAAGCCTTTTTGAAGCTGATATTCCTGGTTTACAGGATGTTACAGAGTTGTGGTTGAGGATCGGAAAGGTCCGCCGCCGAGTGGAATAATTGTTTTTCCTTTTGTGTTATTATCAAACTGGTAGTAACACAATGTAATACACCAAGCAGGGCCGGCCCTACAATGGAGCCGACTGGGGCAAGCGTTTTTTTTTTGTTTTTTTTGAAGCGGAGGAGAGAGAGAGGGGCACCGAGTGGTTTTCACTTACCCGCTCGGCGCCCCTCTCTCTCTCTCCTCTGCGGCGAGTTTCCCTGTTTGGTCTCGGTGCCGGCTTGTAATGCAGAGCGCCGGAAGTGACGTGAATTTCCGGCGCTCAGCATTACAAGCCGGCACCGTGGCAGCACAGGGAGACTCACCGCAGGACTGTTTAAGGGTAAGTACCGGGGGGGGGGGTAGATAATGCCGCCCCCCCCCGGCGTCGGCGGGGGGCGGCATTTTAAACTTCGCCCCAGGCGGCGTTAAGTCTTCGGCCGGCCCTGACACCAAGGGGAGTAAAAGTGAACGAGTTAGCACCAAATACGTAGATGTAGGTTTTTGTTTATGTGCTAAGCAGTTTCTAACATAATTGAGGTGCAATAAGTTAGTCGTGCAGACATTAAGACAGGGGTACAATAAGTTTGAATACATCAGGAAAGGAGCCGCTGCCCCAAAGTGCTTACTAAGTATTAAATATTATAGAGAATTCTGTAAAAAGACCTCAGGTGCCCATTCACTTACACAACTATTGAGCTTGATGAAGGACCTCAGAACACGCCAGACCAATGAAGACAGCACATTTTGTACATCGTTTTATCATTCATTGTAGCTTCCTATTCTCATCAGGGACCCATGGGTAACTGCTGGTATTATACATAATGTACATCATACAAGTTGTTATTATCTTTACTCTGAATAAGAATAAGGAAAAATGTGGGGCCTGCTGATGAATAGACGCATATAATAGGCAAAAGATTTATAGCACTAAGAGATTTATTATAAAATATTTAACAATAAAATCCAAAGAACCAGATATAAAACAAGGAATTTAGACAGAAGCAGTTTATTGGAACATAAAATTTAAGAATCGCCTACAGTTGAAATGGGATTTAAAAAAAAAAAAAAAAATATATATATATATATAGTTGTATTAATAGCAATTTAGTTATTATTAATAAAATATAGTAATAATGAGGGATAAATGGAAGAATTTGAATGTGGTTAGATTTTAACATCACTTATAAAGGACCTGAACTGCATGGGTATTTTATAACGCATTTTATTAGTATCGCTTTCCTTGTCATTTTTCAATTGATCCTTAAAAATTAACACTGTTTCCATTGGAGTCACTTTCGATCATGACCAGCCCCAGTATGCGCCTCCTGCATAATGCATAGTTAAATCAGTAAGACTTCATTGAAGCATCAGCACGGGCTTAACTAGAAACCACAGTGCCCTGGGGCCCCCTAACTTCACCATCATTGCCCGTAAAACAGCTTGCGATTGCAAAATTTCCCCCCAAGCAGCTTATCAGTACTATCCTAAACGGCTTATCTGTGTCCTCTTTGTCCCCAAACATCTTGTCATGATTGCCCCTCCCCCTCCAACACACACTCTTGTACACATATGTAAACAGACATACACAATTTGCACATGCTAACACACTCATACTCACTAAACACATGTACACAATCATTCACACACACACTCCCTCCTACACCACTCATGCTAGCACACACTCCATCCCACTCCACACTTACACATAGATGTTCACACACAAATGCTTACACATACACATACATGCTTACACACAAATCCTTACACATACACATTTATGCCCACATAGCAATTCATGATCACATACACTTATACATACACCTTCATGCCCATATACGCTAATACATAGGCCTTTTATGCTCACATACATTTATACATACACATTCATGCTCACATACATTTATACATAGACATCCACGCTTACATACACCTATACATAGATATCCATGCTCACTAACACATGCATACTATGCTAGCAGCCTCCGTTTCACCACAGGGTCACATCATGTAACATAACGTGACTCAGCTGCGTTCCCGTCTCCCCGTGCCAGTTCCAAATTTTTAGAAGGGCCCTTTCTGTGGTTTGCTATGGCCCCCGTGCCTCCTAGAGGGAAAGGCCCCATCGCAGTTGTGACCCCACGTCACTAGTCATCAGTGATGCATTGTACAGAAATAGCACAGCCTTTCTTGCAGAAGAACACTAACAGGGTTGCCTTTTTGTTATAATATATTGAAGTCACAATGTTGGATAACTCCAAACTTAGTGAATAAACCCCCCTGACTTACAAATAGTAGAGTACATAGTCAGTGACTGAAATTTCAGCTTAATCATACTTTTTTACAGCAACCCATTTCAGGCAGGAAAATTCTGGGATCTTTTGGGATCTGTCTTTTGTACATGTGAAATTATAGGACGGTAACGTCAGAGAGACTGTTGGGGGAAGAGGAAGTTTCCTGCGCTCCCAGGGCAAGGAGAGGCCCTGAAGAGGAAGACCATCCCTGAGCCAAGTGAGGCAATACCTGCCTGGACATTTTGTGTGCTGTCTGGGGGAGGTTTTCCAGAGCCTGGCGTAGCTGGGTCTGACTGGGAGGTTGAGTTAGTGGGTGATTAGGCCGGTCAGTCTGGGCCAAGATAGTGTAGTTAGAGAGGGCTCCAATCGGGAGCTAGGTTTTCTTTTTATGATTTGGTTTTGGGGTTTGAGCAGTTAAAATAAAGCGCCGTTTTGTTAAAAGCTGGTGTTCCTGACTCTGATTGCCCTAGAGGACTGTGCTTAGGACCCCTAAACGTGACATGTATGGCCCTCATACTACAGGGTTTGTCAAGATATATACAGTATATATACCCAGGCCCACAAAGATGTGGCCTTACAACCTTCCTAAATACAACCTATTACACATGAGACAAATGAATGTCTCAACTAAATTTGGCTTCTGAAAAATATCTACAATTATTAACAACCTCAGTTTACACTCCCATATAAATGACGAATTTTACTAGACCTCTTAATTTTTTTAACTCTTTCGATAGTCACTGTGCTTTGCAATAGGAAGAATAGTGGCCATGCTGCAACGGAGTAACTAGAATGCATTATTTATGAGTTTTGATTGAGTATTGACAAGAAAAAACAATAAGTACAATTTGCTTGTTATATGTGACATACCTTTCCCTCTTTCCCTCAGACCCGTATATTATTTTGTTTTGTTGTTGAGCACGTAAGAGCCTTCTTCCTACCAGATGTTAATAAGAATACATATTGTGAATGATTTACTTTGTAAAATAATTCTATTACATGTAATCATGGTGCTTAATATTTTTGTCTGGTTTAGCAAAGAGATGGGGGCATAAAGCCCCGTAAAGCCCAGACAAGGGTTTGGGCGGATTAACAAATAATGCTTAATATACCCCAACAGACATTCAGTGTAATTTTTATATTTTATATCAAATTCATAGTAAAAGATGTGCTTACTGTTTTGTGAGAAACAGAGGCTCATGGGGCACTCTAGAGCAGCTTGCTCTTCCTCATTGTAATATATGCAATTTGACCATTATAAGATTTGTGTTTTAATATATTTATTTCTGACTTTGATGTATAAATTACATTTTAAGGATTTTGTAATACGTACGCTAAATTGGTGTCTTATCTGAGCAAAAGCAAATCCTAATGGGAATAAAATACACACCTAATTCTATCTTACCTTTCTGTTCACATTCGCAAGTGAGGGCTAGAAAGGAGGCAGGGGGGAAATGCCCCCCATGCATTTCATTGTTATGAAGATTTTGGACCCTGCGTGAAGTTTTACTGTGTTTTATGGACTTTCATTTTCATACCAGGGGTAAATGTTCTTTTACCATTTATTTGATGCTTTGATGGGGTTCTATGTAATTCCTTTTGCATATTGTTGTGTGTTGTCTACCAAATGTACCCAGGAACATCTGGCTGGGGTTGCACCCAAAGTCAAAGTTGTCAGACCACCCATGCTCTATTCACCCTTCAACCAACCTCGCTACCCCAATCCCATATTAAATATTACCTAAAGTCCTGTTTGTATGCTACTCTAGACAATGCTATGGCTACAGTGGAACTGCAAGTGTGTGAGGTCTGCCGCTTCATTGCTGAGCTGTTGTTACTCCTAGCGGCTTCCACTTCCACACTAATAGCACTCACAGTGGGCCGGGGCAGATCAAGCAGAGCAGAAATTTCATGAACTGGCTTGTGGCAAAGGTGGCATCCTATGACAGAGCCATGTTTAAAGTCACTGAGCTCTAAAGTATGATCCATTCTACTGCCAATGTTTATCTATGGAGACGACTGCCTATGTGCTTGATTTAGTACACCTGCTACAAGACAGCTACTACGCCCACTTTTCACCCATCCACTTATTTCAGTTACCCATACCACATCCTTATATTGAGAGCTCATGTACCATAAGACTATATAGCAAGCTTATAGGCAGGGTTCTTAACTCCTGCTGTATCTACATGTATTAATGTATATTTGTTAAGTATGTGTTAACTGCAGACATCATAACTCTCCTGGAAGTTCTGGGAGTCTCCCGTATTTTCATAGCGGCTCCCTGACGCCCACAAACCCTAAGAGACATCCCAGAAATCGATTTTGAGAGTGAGCGAGTTCAATTATGACTATTAAATTCTTTCTTGCGCTCTCAAAAATATATTTGTGCTCACATCCTCCTATGGCTTCCGGTGCCTGTGCCTTGGTCCTCTTCTGTGGTGCGTCCTGATCAGGGCTGACCCAAGACAAAATGCCGCCCCCCCTATTATCTACCCTTCCTCTCCCTCCGTCCCTGCCGCCCCCCCATTATCTACCCTTCCTCTCCCTCCCTCCCTCCCTCTTATCTACCCTTACTCTCCCTCCCTCCCTCTTATCTACCCTTACTCCCCCCCCCTTGTACTTACCTTTCAGCAGTCCTGCGGCGAGTCTCCCTGCTCGGTCTCGGTGCCGGTTTGTAATGCTGAGCGCCGGAAATGACGTCATCTTCCGGCGCTCAGCATTACAAGCTGGCACCGAGACAGAGGAAGAGGGCTCGCAGAGGAGAGAGAGGGGCGCCGAGCGGGCAACTTGGTAAGCGAAAACCACTCGGCGCACCTCTCTCTCTCTTCCGCTTAAAAAAAAAAAAAAAAAAAGGAGCAGTTGCCCCACTCGGCTCCATTGTCGGGCCGGCCCTGGTCCTGATTGTTCTCTGTTTGCGCTAACCTTTACAACCCGTCTACCAAGAAAACTGATAGGTTAGTTAGCACAAGAGAGACCAATCACACTCCGAGTGACACAGCGTGCGTGCTGATTGGTAGCTCTCCCAGTGTCTCCAGAGCCCATCTACCACAGTGGCTGACCAGGGCACAGGTACCGAGGCGTCGGAAGACCATAAGGCAAGTTTGGTGGTGGCAGCGTCGACGGGGCGGGGGGCGGCGCAGTGGCTTATGACATCATCTCCCTGAAATGAATTTTTTCAGGTTGGGATGTCTGTAACTGCCTCATTTAAATTTTACAGCACTGAAAAATGTGTTGGTCCTTCATAAATAAAAGATACTACTACTACTACTAATAATAATAATTATTTTATACACCTGTTAATACACTTACACACTTACTGCTCAATAATAAATAATTTGTGACTGTAGAGCTATATGATACTAAGACTTCGGTGCACCATCTCCCAGATTGAAAAATTAACACAAAAGTAAAAAATAAGAAATAGAAATAAAATGGGATTGAGATGCAAGCATATGAAAAGATTGTGATGAAAGTCATTGCATATTTTTTCATGTTGATTTTTTTTCATGTGGCTATTTTGGCCTTTTAGTGTGATCAAATACAGCATATTAAAACAGAAAAATAATAATTTTGAGAAATGAGATTTTTGGTATTTTTTCATGCATTGATGCATTTGTGCCTTTTAAACTAGATGGTTACCTTGTGACAGAATGCACACTGCTGTGGTATATCAGAATACCTGGGATGGTTTGACCCTGAGTCTCAGGGCCTTTGCCCCAATCTCAGGGTGAAGGGGCAGATTTCCAGGGTCACATGGTCTGGAGCTGACTCCTTTTTGTTCCACACAGTTGTGATTATATCTGCTGGGAAATAGAATGAAAAGAGTTCCAGAACATTATGATCCCTGACATTCCACCCAACATTTAAAATGACCAGAGGAACACATGTTTGGGAGTGTGATTAGATAGTGGACAGAGGGGTCTGGACCGTCCGCTTGGTATGTTACACACCTCCATGACTCTTCCCTCTTACAAGGTGACACATTATGGACTGAAAAAACAGTATTGGTCGTAATGGAATATAAAAAATAAATATAATACCAATATCTGCTATGCATGTAGTCATTTAGAGATCACTTAAATCAAAATGTAAGCAAACTGAGGGCAATCAAATAATATAATACTGTCTATTGTGATAACCCATCTTAAGCATGGAAACAAACCCCCTAGTGTTTAGTTATCATAATGACAGTCTTATTAACGGAACTATTGTATACAATTTTTTCTGGTGTTAAATAACTTCTGTATCTATTCAAGTAGTGGCTACTGTGTTTTAATGGGTGTCTAATTACCTATTATAACTCAGCTATGCAAGATATTAGGATGTTGACTTTTTTTGGTTTGTGTTAATAGACCAATCTTGTCCTATGATGACTGTCTCTTGGCAGTGGCTAAACACAAAATATCAGGGCTCCAGGACCATGCAAGCTGGAAGGTGGTCTCTCCTCTCCATTTTGGTATCCTGTGTTGGATCTAGGTGGCTGCTAGTTGTGGAACACGTCATAACTAGTGTAAAACTGCAAATATAGTTATAGTTTGGGTCAAGTCATCAAGTGATATAATAACAGACTTCTTGTGCGTACTTGGTAATAAATAATTGCTTAGACTTTTTTAAAGAATGTGTTATTAATCACTAATGCCAGTTTCAAAGAACTATCTTGGGCACCCCTGCAATGTGAGGGCCTGTAGTCCATATTAATATTGTATACCACATATACCAAATGGTACACACACACACATACATATATATATATATATATATATATATATATATATATATATATATAATTATATTAAAGCATCTCTTATATCATTAAAGTAAGATAAATCAATATCTATATATATATATATATATATACATATGCTTTTTTAGTTCAGTACCCTATTAAATATATTATAGTAGTTTATTTCATTAGGATTTGTGGTAAGAGTTATAGATGTGGTTGGTAGGCATGACATTTGTGTCACAATCTGAGGCAGGACTGGACCACGTGTGAGATATTAAAGATATACACTGGATAATGAAACAGTGGACATGGGGGATTCTGCTTTTTTTTAAAAAGACGTACAGCTTTTACTGTACCTTTAAATAGCACTCTTTCTTAATCTTAGCTTTAAACCGTATCACTTATTTTAGTAGTCTGGACAAAGACTGACACAAACCATTTGTGAGTAGGTTTTCTATATCAGCCATTTATTCCATAAATCCTCATCTGATTCTTACATGTTGCTGACCACCCCCTATAGTGCTGCCCTTCAGTATGTGGAATATATTACATTACAGTATATTTTTCTTTATGGCGCACCAGAAGGTTCACTGGCACTATTATGATATGGAATGTTAAAAATGACAATATACAAAGCTGACAATGACATTAACACACTTAAGACATACTGGTTATGTGAGCTTACATTCTGTTAGAGGTAAATACTCACAGAAAAAAATCAATGACTTAATCAAATGTGTGCATCCCCATAATGCAGTGAAATGCTGTATAGCAAGTGTAAAATTGTAAGAAAATTTCAAAAAAATGACAACTCGTTGTGAATAATATTGAACATATCATACATTGTCTCCCATCTCTAGATTGTGCCTTCAAATCTTACTGTTTCTTTTTCTAGCATATTGGTTAATAAATATAAATCTATGAGCATTTTTCTGCTTAAGCAAAAATTGTTCTAGTTTCTTTTAAGCAGTCACCTATATACATGAAGAGATTTTAATATAAATATAACATGGTGAGTATTCCTCATTGCCATATGTAATGTATGGGTGCATATAGTTAAGGAGAACACCATACTCAGCCATCCCCACTGCATATCATGGGGTCTCTTTAACATTAATCGGAATCCTATCTTTAAATATTTTATATCTCTTTGAAGTTCCTAAATCTCATCCTCGAAATATCCTTCTCACTGTCAGACAGTTATTTCCACATGAATACAAATTGTTTTCTCAAGACTCATTGTGCTGCTGAAGGATATTTCCCACAATGTCATTGCATATATATATCAGTTATCTAGAAGGTGCAAGCTGAAGTTTCATAAATATGGATTTCCTTCTAGATCAAGCATAAACAGATAGATTTGCCTTAAGTCCATTAGTGCGAGTTCACTGTCCCACATGTAGCCACAATGGCTAGTGAATAATAAATACACAATCACATGCTGTTGGCTTCATCAATGTTAGTGAATAACTCACCCTCTCCATGTATGTTCACCTAATATATTAACCCTTTCAGTGCCCCGATACTGAAATGGTAACGCAAACATGATTGTGATTATCGAAACTAAATAATTGAGTAAGTAAATAAAAAAAATAAAAAATATGTAAAATCATTAAAATAAAACATGTTTCCAGTCTTTGCCTAGAAGATTTTATCTGGACTTTTATTGTTATTTCTGTAATAAACATAATCCATTTTTTTTTTATAAAAAAAATATTTTTTTAATAAAAATCCAGAATGCCCCAAAAACATACAACATATTTATTTCCTTAAATCTCGTATTCATATATTTTATCAGGTGTTTTATGTATAAAGGGAAACTTGATCAATCTAGTTAAATATATATATATATCAGTGCCATTATAGGCAATGAAGTGCATTTTGTTTGTAATAATGTTTCTGTGAAATATGTTTTTTCTTTTTTTTTTTACTCATTTTTTAGCATATAGGCCCATAAATAAAGCAGTGTAACAGGTTTCAGGGCTGCACACACATTGTATACTAATGGCACTATTAGTGAGGGATAATGAGTAAGGTGCAGCCACGACACCTGTGGTCCCTCTGTCCCAAGGAGAAGTGGGTAGCTGGGCTGCAGGCTGGGTCCCAGAGCACAAAGTTTGGGGGGGTCTCAGAGGGTCTCCTTGCAATGGGGAGATTTTTGGTTGAAGTTCAATATTCGCCCAGGCTTTATTACCAGCCTTTAATGAGACCCCTTTAGTCCGTGACGTGCAACCGCTCCATCTCATTAAGGAAATCGCTCTTCAATGCTGATTATTTTATTTGCAGCCATAATTATATTTCTTTCGGCTAAATCACGGTTTAATGGAGCCCACATGGAGGGCAGCAGTACTAATTAGAGTAGGAGATGCAGTGCCGGGAGCTGGCGAGCTGGCGGCCGGAGGAGGAGCACCTGCTGCAGGCTGAGGAGCGAAGACCCACCGCTCTACAGGAGGCACCACGATCAGAAGGAGGAGAAGGGTCTGAAAGAGGAGGAGGGAAGCAGGATGGAGAGGGGGGAGTGCAGATAGGGCTGGGGGGGTATCAAACACAACAACTTATTACTTCTAATTCCCCAACTGTCACCAAATCACTTGCACGAAACAAGAATCTAATTTGTTAAGCTGGCATTTCAGCAGATAGAAGATCGATTTTCTCTTTAGATTTCTCTAATTTGGTGAATATAGAGACGCCCCAGAATTAGCTTTACTAGGGCCAGAGGAAGAATATATATATATATATATATTTATATATATATATATATATATATATATATATATATATACTGATCTAAACCCCATCCTTCAAAAATTATAAGAACGATGGGATTTTGAAGCTAAATAACAATAAATTCACAGTAGCAGTGAGGGACACAAGAATTCCAATCACTCCGATCAGTGATACAGATCCAGCACACGAATGGCTGTTATCAATGGTAGTAGGGTGTCATCATCAAGCCGAACCCGGTAGAAATGAGGGGATGTTAACCCTTTCGAGGCCACGTGGACATAAAAATATATGGTGAGAGAGAACCAGGTAGCCTTTTAACTGCTGCCTGTCAGGAAGGGGTAAATAACCTGGCAATGAAGGGGTTAAGGGCAATTGAGTTAGGGAACGGTGTGTTTGTGTGTGATCTTAGGTGCTCCTCCAGAGAGAGAAAGAAAGGGGAAGACTGATCTCTGAAATTGCTTCCAGAATTACATTTGTTTTTTCTTCTGATTTTATTAAAAGTCACTCCTCATCTCCAGAACGCGTGAAAATATCTACTTTCCACTCAGATACACCGCATTAACTTGTTGGAGAAGAATTTGTTTGTTTGTCTGTTTTATTTATTTGCTGGATAAGATTGATGCAATGTTATTAGAGTTATATCTGGGTCTGGAGACTGATAAGGTTGAGATGTTTCTTCTTTATTCCAATTACCAGAGTTGTCACCAAACTGATATAACTGATATATGATTATTTATCTTGTGTAAATAGAAATCAGAAAAGCAACGAATTTAAGAGCATGTTCAAAGAAAGCATACATGTGTCATTAAATCCTATGTATGTAATTGGGGAGATGAAATCTCTTGCTAAGGAGATCAGACAGGAAAGGAATGAGCAGCCTGGGACTGATATACGCTTTATGGTTTAATAAAGTACATAAGTTGCTTCTGCTCAATGAAAAATATATGACATTATTCTGTGTGTTCTATATAAATAATCCGCTTTATACTATGCAGTGGGGTATACACACAATGTATAGATATTGACCTGGGTATAAACATTATTTTGTATTCATTATCTTCTATACTTACACTATAAATAGGGCATATTCCATATGTCTGGACTAATCTCCCATGGTGCCTGAGCAACCTCTTGGCTGGCTATGCTTCATAGGATTCGCAGTTATCTTCAAAAAAGTTGGCTATACCTGCCCTGTAAGAGTAATACAGATGGCATGGATTATGCCACTGTAGCTAATGTGTCTGCTGAAAACTCCATACATTACTACTACTACTACTATTATTATTATAATTATTATTTGTCAGTTGAAAGGTTACTGGAAAAGACCAATGTTTCAGCAACATCTGATGGTGCACACTGGCACTAGCTGAGTGTGAGTGTGTCTGCTGGGTTCCTATGGCGCTGTCCAGTGCTGAATGTTTATACTTTAATGCAGGGTGATGTCGTTTACGGGAAAGGGAATGAGATTACGGAGTAGCAATTTACTCTTGCATAAGGGATAATGACCTAGGCTGATGGGAGTTATAGTCCCATGGTAGATAGAAGGGAGTGGGTTATCTAGTCCTGTAATGTAAAGTTATCCCTGAAATTAGGTTTTATTGTAAAAACAGAAGGCTCCCTATTCTGTATTTGCCCCTCTCCCCAGACATAGCAGGGACCTGCTGTCCGCCTGGATCTTTAAAGGCACAGCTGTCTTCTAGTGATTGATTCGAATTTTAGAGACCTCAGAGTCCTCACTGATGGAAGCCCTAACTAGACAGGTCTGACATTTATAGCCACATTAAACACAACTGCAAAAGCAAACAGGACCCTATGTCTCTCATATGTTTTCTGCAAGCAAATAACAGTAAAAAAAAAGACAAAGAAAAAATCAAGGAGAATTAAAATTGATTATTGTCATCAGGCTAGAAAATAGGAAAATTTAAGATCTTTAATTATTGGGGGAGGAGATGGGTGCTTAAAATGAACAATTCAACATGTGAAGGCTGCCTTGTGAGTAATCATTTCCTAGACTGGGTTTCTTTAAACGGACAGTGAAAAGCTGGTGTGTCTCAGATCCATCATCACTCCAAGAGAAAGATGTCTCACAATGTAACAGAGTAAAATGATTGACGGCTCTGTGTGTAGCATATATATATATATATATATATATATATATATATATATATATATATAGTGTGTCTAAATATAAATATATACCTATATTGTAAATGTATGTCCTGTACACCTATAGGTTGAGCACACATAAACAAGTTCTATCGATTTAAAAGCAAAAGTCGTAATATCTTCTCTAATGTTTGCATACACCCATTCTTTCTAGAGTTTCCAATACACACAAATGTACATGCATTTAAGATTTAGACTTGGCAAAAAGTAACAATACATAAATACACTTAATAAATATGTAATATATATAGATGTAGAAATGCACACACTGATTTACATACATTTAATGTAACATATATCTATATATATCTGTTAATCAGTTGCT
The DNA here is from genome assembly GCA_029215755.1 of Spea hammondii. NCBI lineage: Eukaryota > Metazoa > Chordata > Amphibia > Anura > Pelobatidae > Spea > Spea hammondii. Next base: position 166,526,885 of record JARDYJ010000001.1, on the reverse strand, counting down.
TTTTAACTTATAAACTGTCGTTAACCCTTTGAGTGCCGAGAGATGATGATGGGAGGGCAAGGAAGGTTGGTGTTTTATACCCCCCAATACCCCATTCAATACACCTACAAAACGGCAAACATGCTCAAGAAAGAGGCACTAGCTTCTCAGCCATGTTCAGGGTCAAAGCATAAGGGGAAAATGGATTTATTTCCATTTTAACACATTACATATACTTAGTAGTAAAAATTGGACGTAAAATAGAAAGAAAGAAAGAGAAAAAAAAGAAATCCGATTTCCTTGAGCCAGGTCTCTGGCAGATACTCTTGTACAAAATTCAATCTCTATTTTTATGAGAGGTAAACTGTCTAAATAAATTGTATTAGGCGCCGACCAATATATTTTCTGGTAGTTCCCATTGTTCCAGTTCTACATGTGTGTTACAATCTAAAACCTATTTATGGAGCAAAAATCACTACATCCGTCATAGAAAATCCTTTTAGTCTGCTTTAAAGTGATTTTTGAGGACATTTCTCCCATTCTGAACATTGGAGTTTATTGTGGTGAAGTCAGTTCTACCTGCCTCAGCCAACCAGCTGTAAGGATCACAATAATAATAATAATAATAATAAAAATAATAATAAATATCTATCAAAATATAATCTGTTAATTTAGGAATTCATATAATCATACAGCAGTAAAGGTTTATGTATCAACTACATGTAGAGTTTACTAATTTGCGGGATCAATAACGAGTTATTGTTTTCATTTTAACATTTAATGAACTTAAACTGTTATGCATATTAGTTATAAAATAACATTAGTAAAAAAAAACAACTCCTTATCCTCCAGGGAATTTTCTTGATAGCATTTCTTGGCAAAGTCATACAGTGGGTTAATGGGTTAATTATATCTGCCTCTCCTCCTTCCAAGGAATCCCATATTTTATGGTTTATTATTAGCGATACTAGCTGTGTTTTTGTTTTTTTTGTTTTTTCCCTCCTTCTTTTGAGCCTGAAAAGAAATGATTTAGTTTGTTTATACTGCTGCAAAAATCAAGAGCAATAGAGAAATCATAAAATGAAGCGGTCTATCAATCACAGAGCGCCCGCTAACACAGATTGATAATCCTTAGATTTCTCCCCATTGCTGATACTGCGATGAGCCTGCTCAGGGAAATCTTACACATTATTTATCGTCAGGAGAACACCGAGCGTAAATCCACAGCACGGTATTAGAGATGCGTGTGAGTGGGTAATATAGATGTATAAAATATATAATAACCGTTCGATAACAGCAGCTGATAAATACACGGAACACATTATTCAGACAAAGTTCATCTCTTAGGAATTATATGATTAATTCATATATATATATATATCTATATATATATATATATACATATATATGTATACGTATATATAATATAATATATATATATGTATCTATGTATGTGTGTATATATATATATATATTTATTTATTTATTTATAAATTAACACACAAGTATATGTATTTGCTCTGGATCAGGATTAGTGTGTGTAATTTCTGTCTATGCCCGTGACTGTGTGCCTGACCCTTGCAGTGGGCTCTGTAGCGGCTTTTCTCTCCCTCCCTTTTTTCCTCTGGCCGCAAATTCCCCGAACACGCGTGTTTTTCTCACAGCCTGTTACTGCCACATGAGAACCCAACCAGTGGATCCGGACTGGTACCAGCCCTGGTGTCGGTGCCATCCCAACACACACATACACACACACATACACACAGCAGGCAGGGATCGCACAAGCAAAACCTGCGGAAAATGCACGTAAAGATCGGTCCAGATTCCGCTCTGTCGCCTCCTTTGTTTCCCGATCGTCTCCAGTCCAAAGAAACAGCACAGCCCTTCTTTAAACAGAAATCTCTGCATCTGCTGCCTGGGAATATCCCAGTGTCAGGAGACCTGGACAAAAACACCCTGTCGTTTCCCTAATACCCCCCTTCTATTACCACCCCTTCTCTAGAAACAGTTTTACACTTTTGTATTAAATGAATAATCTTAATTGCATCACTTTGGGATAAAAAAATCAATGTTAATCAAGTGGAGAATGGTAAATATCAGTTTTCATTGAGCTCTGTTGCCTGGTAATTCATAGCTTGTTGTGCAAATACAAGGGCAGACAAGAGAAGAAATTCAAGAAAAAAAATGTAAAAACCAATTCAAGAAAAATGTTTAAAAATCAAGAAAAAAATCAAGTCGAATAACCTGAAAAGGGCATTCTGTTCGGTCTCAAACACAATTGAAACGGATTGTTTGGGAGCAGATCAGGAGTGGTACAGAATTCTGCACTTAATTTCCTCAGTTATCATTTACAATAAGAACCTCTGGGTTTGACAGCCAAGTCTAAACAGTAGTAAATTAGTACAAATTTATACTGATTTTACTCTAATAATCGTAATAAAAGCTTATAGATTTGGCACTAATTACATAAATGCCTAATGATCTTGAAAATTACTCTGGTTAGGAATATATTACTAATCTAAACTTTGTTGTTGGCTGGCTTTGAAAAATCAGAGCATTAGAAATGGTTCGCTTCCCTTGTGCAGAGCAACTCGAAAATTGTTCTGCTATTTTAACATATTCAGATGCAAAAAAAAAGCATTAAACTCTATTTACAGCATGAAATTGGCTTTGTATAGTAAACTGTCCTTAAATATCCTGATGAAGCCTCTCTGCTCAGATTCAATCGTCACCATTAAGGAAAAAAAACAAAAGCAAATATTTTTGTGCGGCCAAGTTGCAGTCTGAATATATATAAATATATTATATATAGAGAGAATTGGGAAAAAAAGGTATTCAAGTTTGCTTTGCTTTTATACAGGGTAAGAAAGAGAAAAAAGTCAAGGAAATATTTTTCGCATTAATGGTCCATATATTTAAACAGAAAAAAAATAAAAGTACAAAATAAAAAAAATAAAATAAACGGAAGGGATAGGAAAATGAAAACATGCCATCCACGATACTATATATATATTGTGACTATTACCATTGAATCAGAGATGTTTTATGTATATTATATTATATATATATATATATATATATATAATTTTTCTGAAAATCTGGCCCTTTGCAGGCATTAATGTATTTTCGGAATGATGCAGGTTATATTACCTGCCTCTCCTCCTTATCAAGTAATACAAACTGCACCTTTCACTGGCAAGACTGTCTTTCTCTGCTTCCTATGTCCATGTGCCTCCAAAGGTTAACTGGTAGAGGGAGATTGTGTGGGTCAGTGATAAAGACATGTTGGAGAATTTTACCCCCTTGCCCCATGGCATTCTATTTATTACCGTAATAATAATAATAATCCAGCCCATATTACTATATAAACCCTTTGATTGCCATTGGGGTGTGACATTGGAAGGGTTAATGTGCCTCTGTGCACGATGTTAAGGCTGGTGATATATCGGAGAATAATGAAGAGTTAATAACTGAGCGAAATCGTATATATCATCCATTTGTTTAGCTCTGCGAAGCGCCCGTTCTGTTTAATAATTTGAGTGAAATTGGCTGAAACGGATCCGTTAATTAACAGATTGCAGATATCGTTAGCATGTATTTTATTAGAGCCGCCGTAATTTGGTAATTTCAAAATAAACCTAATTAAAGTACAATAAATAAGTATAAATAGGCAAACTGCAAACCGGCTGCGAAAATCCACCCCTGGAGTCTGAAATAGACTCTAGCAATGAGTGGTAATGCCATGGCCCCTTTCCTTATCTGATTTTGGGGCATTTTATGTTTAATTCGTAAATGTAGAGGTAAATCAGACTAAAATTTACACTTATGGCTGGGTGTTTTACTTTTACTGTGAAGGCGGTCCATACGTAGAGAGGACTCCCAGCAGAAGTGGTAGAGGCTAATATAGTGAGGGAATGTAAACATGCACCGGATAGGCATGAAGATATATGGTATCTAAGACCAGATCGAGGATTGATTACGGTCTGAGTCTTTACATCAGGATAAATGGACCGACTAGATGGCCGAACGGTTCTTATCCGCCGTCAGATTCTATGTTTCCCCGCAACTTTTAACCATGTGATGCACTCTGTACCGTGAACTGGGTTTACCGACGATCCCGGACCCTTATCTGGGGGCCTTTGGGCTTTTTTTTCTATAACCATCCCATCCACACAACATTCCGAAAAGTCGCCCAATAAACCCAAATCACTGAGAGATAAATGAGACAATCCCCAGCACTCACACTCACTTTGCAGTCCTGGGACCCCCCCCCTCCCCGCACCCCGCACTCCGCACTCCGCACTCACACTCACACTCACCCGGTGACAGCAGCAGGGGGCCACGCCCAGGGAGCCGAGCCGGTGACATTTGCAGCTCGCTCCGTGATTGGTCAGATGTGCCAGCCGCTCACCGGCTCCTCCGTACGCTAAGCACCTCCCCGCCTCTCTAAAGGACATTATAATGCAGGGGACCCCCTTTTTAAGCACAAACCGAATTTTCGTTCATTTAGCTCATCTATATCTATCTATTATTATTATTTTTTTTAAAAATCGTTAACCAGCCGGCAGGATTTGGGGGGGACAGGCTTTCGCCCTGGAGCGGTGCGCGATGCTGTCTCACGCCGACCTCCTGGACGCCCGACTCGGTGAGTTTGTGCCACCCTCTCCCCTCCCAGGAAACCGTCAATTTGTGCCTGATTCCGCCTTAATGTCCTCTAAATAGGCTAATTCCCGCTAAAGTAATTGTGTAGTATTAAACTTTAATTTGATTTAACGGCACTTTTATAATACCTGTAATCTGGGCGTCCGGGATTATATCTGCTCACAAATAACTATTTATCTGTGTTCTTTTTCCCGGACACTTGTTTGTTTGGTTAAATATGACTTCCCATTTTCCTGGGAATTGAAGTGTATTTTGTTCGGGATATAAAACCGATCATGCAGAGAGGAGTAGTGTTTCTGCAGGCTGTATCTGCCTCTAGGCAGAGGAAGAAAAGTTAGTTGTATATTTTGGGTTTATGGAACAGATCTGGGCGATGTTCCCGTTAAATGTTAGCAGGGAGCAGCTTTCCAGGCACCGACTACACGGCATCTACTTGGCAGTGACTGGAAGGAAGTTTCATGTGGGGCAGGAGGGTACTTTGCTGAGGCTACTAGAGGGGATTACTGCCCCTCGTGACATCGGTTTTAAGGCTTTATCATTAAAATGTGTGTATGATATCAGTAAGGAGTGGATGGCCAGAGGACTCAGTGATACCTTCTTCAATTGTGCCATGTTTGGGGTAAGGCATGGAGAAGCAGTGGCAGGGGAATGGGTAGGCGCAGGAAGAGATCCTAATGCGTATACGGAGATGAATGCAATGTGTTCGCTAAATCTGAAACTGCAAATGTACCGATTCATATTACATGGCCAGTGTATGTCCGGTTTAAAGCAGAGTGAGTGCATTGCACGGTGGCCGGGCGTCAGATGCCCAGTGCATAGTATGAAGCAGGACGAGGGGATCTCTGCTGACTTATCCTTCCTCCTCCTTTCCAGGGATGAAGGACGCGGCTGAGCTGCTGGGGCACCGAGAGGCGGTGAAGTGCCGCCTGGGGGTCGGAGGCTCGGACACGGTGCACCCCGGGGATCTGAGCAATAATGCGGACCCAGTGGAGGGCACCACCTTGCTGCCAGGAGAGGACATCACCAGCGTGGGCTCCAACCAGTCCTCCCTGGCGGTCAGCTCCAAAGACCCCGACAAACAGCAGCAACAGCAGAACCCGAACCAGTCCGGGCAGCAGCAGGGGCAGAACCAGGGGCAGCAGAAACAGAAGCGGCACCGGACCCGCTTCACGCCGGCACAGCTCAACGAGCTGGAGAGGAGCTTCGCCAAGACCCACTACCCAGACATCTTCATGAGAGAGGAGCTGGCGCTCAGGATCGGCCTTACGGAATCCAGGGTACAGGTAAGGGAGGCCCAGCCGACGCACCGCTTCACTGCTAACAGAACCGGGGCTGCTCCTGACTCAGAAAATCCTAAAAACATCTCAATAATATCTCATCATAATAGCGTCACCATATCATTCGTGTACAAAACATGATATAAAAACACTAAAATGCTGATAATGGATGCATCATTAAAACTATTAATACCGAAAATGAAGAGTAAAAATTCAGCATTATATGATACGAAGGAATTTATATGATTTTAATTATATTATTATACTAATTAAATCAAATCAGTGCTTTTAATTATGATACCAGTTTTTTTAAATATTTCCTTATACTTACTGTAATTTGTCCAAACAATAATAGCATAAAATGATGGTTAATTAAGAAACCCTGTATCATCAAAGCATAGGGATTTCCCTCTTAAATTATTATTTTAAGGTATGATTTTTTTTACACTTGTGCAAGTTCATTACATTGTAATAACACAGGGAGCTCTCCTTGGTACTAAAATTCCACCCTGAGAAACCTCACATATAACCAACACTTAAATAGCAACATTTAAAACGAATAAATGAAACGAATTGATTTAATTCCAAATAATTTGCTCCATAAATTCACACAAATAACTGGAATTTTATACAATTAAAGGACGCCTAACGATTTTTCACTAGTGCATAAAATGCAAATTTTTAAGATCCAAACTTTCTATATTATATATAAATACAAAATCAAAATTTCCATTATATTAATCCGAATGAATTTTCAAATCATTTACCAACTGAAACTGTTTTAAATTATGAGAAATTTCTTTTTCAATGTGTTAATTCGATATAAGCGGAAAGCAAAGCCATCAAAACAATATAATTGCATTTACAATGCTACGCTATTAACGAAATTTGCTGTAAATGTATTTATATTCGCAGTTTAATTTGAAAAAGTCATTGCACTAAATTATTTAACGAATATTTTATGTATTCGGTGCCACCGAACAGATTGTGCGACATTTCCTTTCAATGAATAAGAAACAGTTTGATCAGACTCATTTCTCCTATAGATGGGCTAAAGCTAACAGCGCTTCCAAACAACGACCCGCTATTATTAGACTCCAATTACACAGCATAGAGGATCACATTAAAAATAATAATCAGACATTTATCCCGAAAGCAGCCCGATTCGGAGCTCGCCATCCCCTGCTTTGCCAGCCGTAAACCCGTTGCTTTTTATGGCCCGCCATTATTACAAACCGATTTCAGGATTATTTATAACCTAGACGGCTTATTAAACAGCAATGAGAGAATAGAGCAAATGATACCATCACATGTAGAATAATGAGCGGACTCATTAGTCTCCAGCACGGATTAATTAACTTCCAATATTCTATTTACATAAAAAAGAAATCAGCACATCCATGTTTCTCATATTTTATGGAGATTAATAGGCGTGTATACATGTACATATTCGTGTATAGTAATCATCGACATACATGTGCACTTTTGTCTATATGACAGGTGTGTATGTGTAGGTACATAATACACACTATATATAAATTATTTATATACATATATATAATATACATTTTAAATATCTATATGGTATATATATATATATATATATATATATCTCAAATATTTTATATGTGTATATATATATATATATATTTGTCAAACATTATATATATATATATATATATATGTATATAGTGATATATATATATATATATATATATATATAGTGTGTGCTCCTATGTAATGGTCCTGTCACCTGCCACATCTTAATAGGGAAGAAGCGGAGAATATTTGGAGCTCTAATGGAATGAGAGATTGCATTTCTCCCTCTCCCAGCGCTATTAACGGGTAATGAATTCGGCCCCGGGTTCACGGATGGCTGATCGAAATGAACCTCAGATTCCAGTTTTAATACAACTCTCCAGATTTCCTACCAAATCTTCACATTAATCATCTCCAAGCAGGATTGCAATGAGGTCTTCATAAAGAGTGTCTCATAAAAGAAAAAAAGGAGTAAGCAAATACCCTGGCCTCACACCCCATGCCCCGTCCTTATAACCCATTTACAGTGCAGAAATTAAACGGGTGATATATTCTCAAATAACCTTACACTATGTCTCTATTATAGCAGGACTAGTGGCTCCCAGGATCTCTATTAGGGTCCTACTAAAAACTCTGGGATAGAGTGCTAGAGGGGTCTCAAATTCCTGCTAGTGTGCGAGAGTGTGGAGTCCCACCATAACTAACTAAATACATGAATACAATCATTAACATATAAAATTACATAAATTTTTATATATATATATATATATATATATATATATATATATATATACATATACATAATTGTGATAGCATCCATTGCAGAATTGGTCTGTTTCCCCAGATGGTTTTTGGAGTTTCAGGCTGTCTGGAGATATTCTCCCTACCATATAACGACCTGTTTTGTAATTTAACCCTTTACTTCCCGTATTGCAGGGGTGGATGCCCCTTAAAATACCCATAATCCACCAGTGATCAGACTGAATTATATGACCAGTGAGAATGATCTAAAAATATATTAATAATATTCTGATATATATGTGATAGGATATGGCTAATAAGGCGTTATTTTTGTCTGCAGTTGTTTAGTCGAACACGATGAAACAGATGTATCCCTTATATCATTTGGATTAGGCTAGTGGCTTCAAATTAATCTTTTGCTATTGTATATAATACATATCATTAAATCCAGAAATCAGACTCTCACCTAATGTTTCCATAATATCATTTAAACGACGTCAGATATTATCGGCCGTTATATTATTTCCGATAGGCGTCATAAGCCACCGCAAAATAAAAGGACAATGTATTTGCATAATTAGCACTTTCTTCATTTAAAATCCGTGCAGGCATATAATGAATTCCGGTACATTATATTGTGTTTGATTAATGCCCAGTGTGAGATGTGTCTCAACCAGCATCCTCAAACATTTGCACAAATTATTAAAAGGTAAATATAAAAAAATATTAAAAAGTAAATATTAAAAAGTAAATATACACTGTTTATTATATATAAATGAAGAGATTTTCCCAAAATTTATTGTGTAACCCCTTAAATAAATACATCAAGAATCACTTAAAACATAAAATACAATTATACGTTTAAAAAAGGTATTACAAGATTCTGCAACATTCTGTTTTTTTGCATTTTTTAAAAATGGCAAATATTATGATAAAATATTATTTAAAAAATACAAAGCTATTTTAAATATTGAATGAGATTAAATGTGAGTTAGATTTATTCTTCTTTTATAAAAATGAAATAAAAGTATTCGGGTAATCAGAGCTACATTCTACAAATCAAGTATGTTCTCTCAGAGAAAAGGTTCATTTTATTCGGTAATATAATCGAGTCCCCAAAATAAAGATAGATGACTTATTTATTTGTTTTTACATTTTTATTAAGCATTTTCGTTTGTATTTTACTAATTGCAAGTCACTAAAAATGTAAAAAATGCAAATTAGTAAAACGATTAGTTTGGGATAGTTGTGGATAAGGATGGTATGGAAACAGCCCCATAATGTGTTACAGACATTATAGACTGGGGTAACCCTATGGAACCCAAAGATCTTTAATGCCAAATTTTTTATATGTATCTTTGACCCCAGAGAAAAGAAGCCTCTAATAGATTCGCTGTATTATTAGTAAATCATACCGGGATTTTAATTCATATACACACTAATGTTTTTTTCTATTTAATTATTATTTTTTGTTATTTTCATCACAAAACCAGTTAGGACATTTTCGATTCAGAATGTTGGAATGAATCGGGAAATTTTTTCAACCTCAGTATATTGTGGAACAAAAAAAAATAAATCTAGTATTTTATAAAACTCATAAACTGCACAATTACCAGGTAGTTATTGCGTGGCAATTAGTCCACAGCCACGGGTGTAAGCGGCACCCTGACGTTCATGTTGTTTAAATACTATATATTCTTATAGTGATTGTTGGGTGTTGTAATCAATCAGGTTATAAGAGATCCGTAAATGGAAGCGAGAAAAGGGCCTGTATAGTTTTTTGAGCAAAAAAGCACATTGTCGACAAATAGAAAAAAAACCAACAAATAAAAACAATATTATATAGATAAATATTTAAACAAATGTCATCAGACAGATGAGTACATAAGAGAAAATAGATGATATAGTAGTTATGCATAATTATGCGTCAGTAAGTAAATAATAACAATAATAATAATTATTATTATCGTTATTGGTACAATTATTATTGTTATTATAGTACGATCCTTTAGTGTATGTAGAGATGGCTTTTCCCCAGCTGGCCGTTAGAATCGTCTCTCCCATTTATTCCACCCCTTGTCCACTTTTCCCGTGAGCTGTTGGGAGACCAAATGAAGGCCTCAGAGTAAGAGCTTTCTGCCAACAATTGAAAGACAAAGGAGTTGAAATTATGAGCCTTATATGAATTAATAATGTTCAGAGGGGTCATATGTAGTTATGAAATCATAGCGTGGACCCCTGTGGCCCCTAAAGATATTAGCATGCAGCCCCAGAAGCAGGATGCAGCAGGGCACCGATCCAACAGGAGCTGCTCGGTGCTATCAAAATGGAAATGATATTTGGAGAAATGGTTAGTGCGGGCGACGTGAACGGAGACGTTAAATAAATAGACGGGGCAGCGAAGGATTTCACGGCCGCTCACCTTCTACATTTACACGAAGAAGATTTCCACACATCCATTCCACAGACTCAATGCCACCAGATGCCACCCTCCGTCCACCTCAAGGGCACATATAAATGTAGTTATTTTCCCTAACACTTCAGTGTTCTTGTTTTATTTTATATAATCTGCTACAATGAGGGTTTTTGAGATTATAGTCCCAATATGAGTTTTATTCCACTTAAATCAGAATCTACTTTTTTTTGGAATGACACCCAACATAAAAGAGCATCCCTTATGTGTACCAGATTACTAAAGTCTAGGAGCATCCATGGTCTCTGACCCGGCCATTAACATGCCAGCTCTTTTCATGCTCCAAATCCTGGACTGTATACGAGACGATATAGATTCCATAACACAAGGAGCTGTCCTGCTCATCATTCTCCTGAAACCAGGGAAGTTCTAAGCGAATCATCACCTACTGCTGCTGCAGAGCCAGTGACCTCTTATATGAGGAACACCTACTCTCTGAAAGCAACATTTATCTCTCAAAATATATATTTATCCTACAGGATATTTAATTATTTACTCCTTAAAATATTTATCCCTCAAAATATTTGAACCATTTTCCTCAAAATATCTGAATTATTTCTCCCTCAAAATATTTGAGCTATTTATCCCTCAAACTATCTGAATTATTTATCCCTCAAAATTTTTGAACCATTTATTCCTCAAAATATCTGAATTATTTACCCCTCAAATATTCCAATTTAATCTTCTAATACAGTTCAAAAAACCCACCACATACCAGAACCCACAATGCAGGATATTTGGTGCACATTTTATAGACTGATACTCCACATTTTAGATGTCCTCTCCTAAGACTATCATGTAACAAAACACAGAAAACTAATATTTTTGTTTAAAAAAAAAATAATATTAGTGTTAATTATTAATAAAAACACAATTCCTCGTATCTGTGTGAATAATTGTATGCATAAAAAGTGTATTAGGTTTTTCATTTTTATTTTATGTATTTACATATAGGAATAATGATTAATACACACACACTATATTTCTTAAAAAATACACATATTTATAAATAAATTAAAATAAAGTTTTGTATATATCAAAATATAGTTAACATATTATTACATAATTTATTGATTAGATACATTTCATGTTTTTTATGAACTATTTGTATATACAGATGAAAGCAAGCTGGATATATTCTGATTTTATTTATCATAACGAATTCGATATATATATATTTGATTAAATGAGATGGATTATTAGTGTGTGAGGTGGAAGGTAGTAGTATGTGTAGTTGGATTGTGATGGGCATTTAATAATAAGGGACGGCAGTGTAGGAAATAGTTATATTATTATTAGTGTTTAGGGAGGGCTGCATTAATGTCATGCATATAACATGAAGTATATATAAACATATATAGGCATTTGTCTTATGGATCTCTGCGTCTCCTTTACCCTCCAGGTCTGGTTCCAGAACAGACGCGCAAAGTGGAAGAAGCGCAAGAAGACCACCAACGTGTTCCGTGCCCCCGGTACCCTCCTGCCCACCCCTGGGCTGCCCCAGTTTCCTTCAGCAGCAGCTGCAGCGGCAGCAGCGATGGGTGACAGCCTGTGTTCCTTCCACGCCAACGATACCCGCTGGGCCACGGCCGGAATGGGGGTCTCCCAACTCCCATTACCTCCATCTCTGGGCAGGCAGCAAGCCATGGCACAGTCCCTGTCCCAGTGCAGTCTGGGAGCCGGCCCCCCGCCCAGCTCCATGGGCCTCTCCAACATGGGCTCCAACGGCACGGGGCTGCAGTCACACCTCTACCAGTCTGCCTTCCCCGGCATGGTGCCCACTTCATTGCAGGGTCCCAGCAACGTGTCGGGGTCCCCGCAGCTCTGCAGCTCCCCGGACAGCAGTGATGTGTGGCGGGGAACCAGCATCGCGTCACTGCGCCGTAAAGCACTTGAGCACACAGTTTCCATGAGCTTTACTTAATACCTCCCCACCCCTGTATTATCCCCCATTTACCCCCGCCCCCCCTTATTCAGTTAATTGTCCCAGAGCAGAAGTGATCGTGCCATGGCCTGTCCTCCTTCACTAGCTCGCCGGGAAACTGCTGTATGATCCGAAGGCAGGATGGCAGGCAATCCCTGTGAATCCAATCGGCTACTCCCATAATACCCACCCAGCCACTTTGGGTGATGGGAGTTGTCTTTGTATTTTGCTGCATCTCCCTGGCAGGCATCATAGAGGGGGATACAGCAGTGTAGGTCATACAGAGTCAAGAAATACACTTCTGCTCACACAACCTCATGGCTTAACCCCTTCCTAGCTAGAGGGAGGCAATATGCTGCTCTCTGTGACTATTAGTGATTCCACATTCCAAATCACAGTCATCATCCTTTCTTTTCCAAATCCCTGCTTTAATCCCCCTCCCAGCCAGTCCTAACCCAGTGGGCTTACAAAAGAAATACCATTTTCCAAGCACAATTATCCTTTCTAAAATAGATTGTTCACAAATGGATTTCTTTTGTGAGGACAAAATACTCTTCTGTCATAGAAGAAACCGCATCCTTTTTTTTTTTTTTGCAATAAAAATAAAAATCTTTAAGAAGAAATAACCATAATCAGTACTATATTTTCCCTCTAGAGAGGGAAAGCACTTCACTTTTCTGAGGATCAGTTGGCAGCTCTGCCTTTTTAACCCTTGATGCATTGCTCAGGCCACTCGCCCTGTATCCCCAACAGGCCAGTGGTAGCCATGGGGCACATGTAAATTTCTAACCCTGGACTTTGTACAGAGAACCAATCAGCTTTTCTGCATGTGCTGGTCAAATCCACGTCCAGAGATCAGAAGCGATTTCTAAGAAAGAAGATGTGAAATAGGATGTTTTGTGTAGATAAAGCATTCTTGTTACATACTGGTCAGTTTGTGATATGTTTTAACTTATTGTCTGTGCTTATTTATTGATTTTGGGTTTTCTTAAATGTTCAAGCGAATAATGAAACCTATTATTTGAATTTTCTGGACAAGTTTATATCAATTTAACGTAAATGGATAAATAAAATCATTTTCAGTATGCGATCTGGAAAACGTGTCTTTATGTGGCATAAGTGGCGGTGAATGGATTCATAAGTAGCTGGCAATCCAATAACCTTAGTATGAGATCATATAAACGGTTCTGTGCCTTTTTATTCTTATGTCTCATAATTACACAAACAGTTGCTAAGGTTACAAAAGACTTCTATTGATCTAAAAATAATACAAAAAAATATAAAATGCATCAACATCTTATGTCTGCTTAGTAAACACAGACATATAGATAAGAACCATGCGTTCCATCTTGATTCGGTCCTTAGATTCAGGATTGCTTTATGCTACCCCATGTATGTTTAAATTCCCGCTGCTGCTGGGAGGCTGTTCCATTTATCTACCACCCTCTCAGTAAAGTAAATATAGTCGTTATATATAAGCCTCTAAACCCTCTATGGTTGTTGCACATTTTTAAATCCAAACATGCTACCTAAACTTGCTACCTTTCTGTGCTGAAATGTACTGACCGATCCATAATTCCAGAGGAAGATGCTTGTAACATTTACTTACCAAAAAATACACAATTCTAAACACAAAACAAGTTAGTTACTGGTACATTTTTATATTTATATTTTGCTTGGAGCTTATAATGAGCGAGACATTGTTAAAAAATAAAAATAGGAACATTTTTTTGGAGTGATTCCCAATTTTAGGATTATAGGAAATGGGACCAACACGGGAGCTGCAAAGTTCCAGAATCTAGTACCAAAGAGAGTAGTACTTATAGAGGAAAAAAGCCAAATCCTGGTGGGCATCCTCTACATGGGTCCATTCACAGAAAATGATTTTTTTTTTACTTTCCATTTCAATATTATAAATTAGTAAACATATTGGACATGATTATGTGTTATATGTCAACAGGCATCAGCTTACAGAGAGTCATGGGAGTTGTAGTTCAGTGACAGCTAGACATATACCAACTGCAGCTTATTATATCCAGGAGTGTAATTTGATCAAAATGTCATCACTTATAATTATGGAAAGGTAACATTTGGAAGATATGTAGAGTGTTGTGCTTTACTTGGGATTTGGTAGCTGTGCTGGATCTTTTCTCATACTGTTTATGTATATGACATAAACCCAAAACATGGTAAAGTCATTTTGACGTAGTTGTTAGCTGACTGTATGTAACACATTTTAAATTGCAGAACTTGCGCATACAGCAATGTCTACTCTACACGCAGCACCAAGCCTGTAATACAGACACCTCCTGGTCTTCATCCCAGCTTAGAGTGATCATGTCATTCACTGACAGACCTGGCTCAAAAACTGCAAGGGAATTCTATTAATATGGAACTCCATCATTTATTTATTACTAGCATCAGGTTAAAATAAGTTTTTTCCCAAAAAGTTTTTACATAATATAGTGTTTTCAGGCAGCTGCATATTAGTCGTTTATATGCGTTCTTGTTCTGTTATCTTACCCCAGTCTGCAAAACAAACACTGTAGGTCCTTATCGTACTGCCTGATTGACTGAGACTCAGCTTCTCACTCTGACTATGTCTATGTAGGAATGGGGTTCATTAGCATTGTCATAAAGAATCAGCTCATGGTGTTTGAGCACTGAAAGTCACCCAAAATATCAAAAATGGCAGCCTCCAAAGTTTATTCTATTGCAAAGAGAACAAAAAAACCCCCAGGAATTTGTCAATGCTAACATATATTTCTGTATACAGCACTGGATCTTATGCTCAAGAAGAAATATATTTTGGCCCTTTATGGAATGGGGAGAGAAGGAACAAGTAGCCACAAAACTTATTTTTTTGTCTGATTTAGACTGTATAAAGGCTACCTTGTTCTGAGCATTTCTTTTTATCTTTGGCTATTTCATCAGCGGTTTTTATTCTTTGGTTGTTCCTGTTTAACTCCTTAAGGACCGGGCTGTTTTATTAAATTTTTGTACCGTTCGTGACCCAGTCTAGCATTTCTGTGGTGTTTAGCTATATTTTTCTTCTCTCTTATTTACTGTACCCACACAAATTAGATATTGGTTTTTTCTGGACAAGAAAGGCTTTCTGAAGATACCATTATTTTGAATATATCATCTAATTTACTATAAAAAAAAAAAAATATATAGTGAAAAAACTTTTTTCCTGACCTTTATTTGAAAAAAATATTTTACTCATCTAAAAAAGTTAAGGAAAAATTATGCTAAATAGATTCTAATATTTAACCTGAGTTTAGAAATACCCAATGTTTTTATGTTTTTTTTTTGCATGTTATATGGCAATAAGTACAAGAAGTGTATTACTATTTCAAAATATATATATGTTTATTTTTCTAAAAATTAGCGATAGTGACATTGTAACAATGAAATAACTCTTATGAATCACTGAATCACCCTCCACATGTACATATTTTTCAAAAGTAGACGTCCTTGGGTATTCAACTCGACAACCGGTCCTCCTGTGCCTATGTCCTAGGGCAGGGGTTCTCAAATCTCCCATACTCCTCAGCCAGCCCCTTAGCTGAAGGAGCATTATGGGAGATGTAGTCCTGCAGCAGCTGGAGGGCCGCAGTTTCAGAACCCCTGTCCTAGGGTATTTCAATGAAAGCAACTTTTGTATAATTAAATTACTACCACAAAATTTGACAAAGGCTAGTGGTAAAATTAGTGCATGGAAAGTGTTAAAATATCAGCATTTCAAATACCCTAGGGTGTCTAGTTTACAACAATATATACCTTGATGGGGTAAATTGGTGGGTGCAGGATATCTAGGTGTCAAACTTTCAAATTTAAAAATGCACATGAACCAAATGTGGCCTTCACCCCATCAAACAGCCCGACAAACCTACGCATGGGTGGTATCACTGTACAAAGGATATGTGTTGTTTGGCAGTTTGACAAAGGCTGGTGGTAGAATTAGTGCATGGAAAGTGTTAAAATACCACCATCTGAAATACCCTGGGGTGTCTAGTTTTCAAAAATATATATTGTTTGATTGGGATAAATCGAATTGGCCAGCTTCAAAGATGTCCCAAATAGAACATGGGCACAAGATGACAAGATGTCTAAATTCCAAGTTGAAAAACTGAAATGTGAACCTGAAGTTAATTATTTAATTTGTTTCATTAAAAATGTAATAACTTAATAATTTAATGAATTAAATGTAATTATTTTTAAAATGTTATTTAAGTATGTATTTAGTTTATTTAATTAATAATACATGATTAATAATTTAATAACTTAATTTATTAATGAATTATTAATTTAATAACTTAATTTATTCAAAATGAATCAATCACATAAAAAACCCTAAAAAAAGTGCAAGACCGCCTGCCTATGCAGGTTTTACCCCTTCCTTGCCAATGAATATGCCAAGGAACTTTATTTACTGTTCCTGGCTGGATGTTGCCGATGCAACAACACCCCCTTAGTAACAGAATCATTGATCCATTCTGAAACTCCTGCCAGGAGAAAGGCAGCTCTATATTGAAAGACATAGTGGCCTACTGCTGGAAAGACTGCTTCTTTCGCTCATCCGGTGCTGAAATGCCTTGATGTGAAATGGGTTTCTAGTGCCAAGCAGTTGCACACAAGCCACAGATCCTTATCCTTAATGCCAAGCTGGAGTGGTGTAAAGCACATCGTCAATGGACTCTGGATAAGTGGAAACCTAGAATCACGCTTCATTATCTGGAAGTCTGATTGGCGAGTCTGGGTTTGGCAGATGCCAGGAGGAGGGATTATGGTCTGGGACTGTTTTTCAGTGTTTGGGCCCCTTAGTTCAAGTGCAGGGTAATATTAATGCTACAGAATATAAGTACATTTTAAACAATGATATGCTTCCAATTTTGCGGGAACAGTTTGGGCAAGGCCTTTTTCTATTCCAGCATGACTGTGCCCAAGTGCATTAAACAAGGTCCATAAAAACATAGTTGGATGAGTTTGGTGTGAAAGAACTTGATTCTCTCTGAGCCCTGACCTCAACCCAATTGAACATCTTCGAGATAAACTGGAACGGAGATTGTGAGCCAGGCCTTCTTGTCCAACATCAGTGCCTGACCTCATAAATGCTCTACCGCATAATCTAAAACAAGTGGATCATTGGCTAAGATGTAATGTAAGTAAGTTTTACTTTACTGAGAGAGTGGTAGATAAGTTGAACATTCTCCTGTCAGAAGTAGTGGAAGTCAGTAGCGTACCTAGCGGGGGTCCGCCCCGGGTGCCGCTCATCAGTAATGTTCGCCGTTCCAGAAGCAGGCTCGGTCAGGGAAATCAAGGATCAGCAACAGACCCCATTAGACCCACCATGAAAAGGCCCACTTCTACACCAAGAACCCTCTAAAGCATCCCTGCTTAATAAGGTGGTGCTTTAGGACAGAAATTCTCTTGAGTCAGTCCTCAAGTACCACCCAGCTGCCCACGTTTTCATCTTACCGAAGGTGTTTGGTTTTTTTGATTTTTTTAAGACTTTTTCTAAGAAGATTTGACCCCATCTGATTACTTGGTGTTTGTGAGTTTATTACTGATAATTTCTATTTAGTTTTTATCTGATTTATATACTACACTATGAAGGTTTTATGTTTTATTTAAGTAATTAATTGATTCTGCACCACTCTAATTGTATATTTGTTTGGAACTTTAAAACATAGTGGAGAGTGCTGTAGGAGGCAGCGTTTCACATAGAGCAAGAATATTTATTGATTTATTGGTGATGTATTGGTGTACACACATCCTACACTTCTTGTGGTATTGAAGCCCAAGGGGGTCAGGATGGGCCAGAGTGGGCACTTGACTGGTGTGCCAAGTAGGTTTAGGCGTTGGGGCATTTTTTGAAAGTTAGAGGTGGGGTTAATAGAGGGTATTTAAGGGGTGGGTTTTTTGTTATCACCTTACCTCTTGTTGTTTGGCCCATCCTTCCTCCCTGTTGTGCGGAAGCTTACCAGGTATCTAGGGGGTTAAAGCTGCTTGGAGAGCATTTGTTGGTACTCGTGGTGGGAGGTTTCCTGGCAGGTGGAGCTGGGAACACCAGGTCTGGGTTTGGGCATGTCTTTCCCTGAGTGTTGTGGTACCTGTATAATTTGGTAAGCTTGGGGTGTTTTGTTATGTTAATTGTTAATGTTAATTATTTATGTTAATTTATTGGTTTAGGTCTGCGTAGTAATGGCTAGTGTTAAATAAAACGGCTGTGGCCTTTTCAAACCCATCTTTGGTTGTTGTGTCTTTATTGGGTTATGTGTTTTTATTGGGAGGCTTAGAATGGGAGTCGAGGCTACTGCAGTTGTTTTTGGTGCGCTGCCCGAGATGGATCCAATAAGATACCTTGGGATTTTCATACCTGAGAACTTTATACTTACGCTAAGCCAGAAACAACTAAAATATTAATACCTTTAACAGTTAACAGTCCATCAGAATAATACAGAACTACAATTTTACAGCATGCCGTCAGAAGAGAAAGATATACACATGGGCTACTGTATGTCTTGCTAACAGAGCCGAGTAAATTGCTCTCATAACAGCCCTTACGAAAACCATTCTTTGCCAGAACGTAAAGATATTCTGTATTAGATCTTTTGTACTCATACAAGCATATTAAGTTATTAACTATGACATACCAAAGAGAAAAACAGTAGGTGGGTTCTTCCCAAACTGTGTGACCCTAACAATCTGCCCATTCAGATTAAAATGCTGAGACTGGTGTAAAAAAGTGAAACATTAAACATACAGTATATGCTTTTCTTGTAATTACTTTTGGATTCTTGAGAGCGTTACTGGATCTATTCTGTGTGATGTTTACTGGATCTTAGCTGGCTTCACACAGCAAAGTACTTTTACATTCTCTACACTCTTCTTTATAAGGACTTTAATTTTAATTCTTTTGAGTTACATATATATCCAGTATTTTCAGTAGGGTATTGCAGTAATCCCTGCATCTGGCAATATCAGCAAGATGAGGTTATATTGAACACACAAAGAAGATTAACAGGGGTTGTTATGCCATGACACTAATATAATGGTTATTTACTGCTCTTTAATTAATCTCATCAATTTAATATCTTATAGGTCAGGCACCTAGCTGTGGTGTGAAATCCCTATATCTTTATTTTATCCACCTCCATATTATCAAAGGGTTAATCATAAGACAGCTACAACATTGTTGGATTTTTATGGCCTCTTTTTCTATAATTTATTAAATAGTTTGCCAGTAACATTATATTATTATTATTAATAAATAATTAAAAAATACAGAAGTTCAAGGCCAGACGGGGGATAAAGAGGAAACCCTGGCTTTATAAAAACGTAGAACTTGATGGCATAAAAGAAACATGTGGCCCATCTAGTCTACCCATTTTTTTCTGATGTAGAGACTCAGACCTCAGATCAGTTCTTGGTGAGTCAGGATAGCTTTATGCCTATCCCATGCATGTTTAAATCTCCTCACTGTATTGGCCTCCTGGGAGACGGTTCCATTTACCACCTTCTCTGTATAGTAGAACTTCCTAATGACGTCAGCCTGCTAACAGTTGGATACAACTTCATGCCGCGTTTTTATGTCCACATAGCTAGACATATCCAACCTGTGGCCGCACACTAAAGCACCCAAAACATATTGGGTGTGTATGGACCTATGTCGACCAGCAGCCCTCCAGGCATTTGCCAGTGTGCCATACAGCTAGTCAGAGCCTGCGGATCGAGTTGTGGTTTTGGCAGAGGAGTTTACATTCTACTATAAATTAACATAGAAAACTACTACAGGTTTAAGTAGGGTGGCCACTTGTCCCTCCTACCAGCCAGCACCAGGTAAGAAACCCACTGTGCGTGAGATGCGTGACTGTGTGTTGTATTTGACTGTTTGTGTGACTGTGTTTGTAATGTATGGCAATACAGGCGTTAATTCCCTAAAACTGCTCATGTTGGGTAATGGAAGGATTAATTCCTTGAAACTGTTCATGTCTAGTAATAAAGTGGTTAATTCCCTGAAACTGCTCATGTCTAGTAATAGAGATACAAATTTCTTGAAACTGCTTATGTCTGGTAATGGAGGGATTAATTCTCTGAAACTGCTCTTGTCTGATAATAGAGGGTGTGACAGGACGCCCTGTACCCGGACTGGGTTCTCCCGCCAAGAGAACAGCTGGGTAAACCCTGATCCTAAAGATGAGTAATAAAACCAGGGTTCCCAAATGAGCTCCCTCTCCTTAAGTGTTGCCCACCACAAGCACAGTATAACTCCAAAAGTGTTATACCCGATGCCCACCGACACAGTACCAATTGTCGGTGGGGAATCGCTGCGGCTCCTAGCCGCCACACAGTTCCATGGATTTCCGGCTAGGTCCCGGTCAGGAGCATGGAGCGTTTCCGGCAAGTCCATGGGAGTCTGTTTAGGGCAGACCAGATGGGGTTGGACATAAGAGGGAACTAGGTAGACAGGTAAGAAGAATCTGTCATGGCCCCCCTCCCAAACTCAAACCAACCCTGTGTATCATCATGACAGATGGGTTAATTCTCTGGAACTGCTCATGTCTGGTAATAAAGGGGTTAATTCCATAAAATTGCTCACGTCTAGAAATAGAGGTGGTAATAGAGGGATTAATTCTCTGCAACGGCTAATGTCTGGTAATAGAGGGGTTAACTCTGTGAAACTGCTAATTATTATTTAATCTGAACGCAACATAGTTTCCAAGGCTTCCTAATAATTCATATATAATATATATAATATATATAAAATATATATTAATATATATAAACATATTTTATGTGTATATGACGTGTGTAGGGCTGCAACAACTAATCGATAAAATCGATAATGAAAATCATTGCCAACGAATTTCATTATCGATTAGTTGAATTGATTTTATTGAATATAAGATGAGGGTTTTTTCAGAGCAAATGCTCTGAAAAATACCCTTCGTTTTATAATCTGACCTCAAATAGAGGTCCCAGATCCTGCTCTTTGACAGCCGGCGCAGACATCCTCCGCTACTGTCCTCCACTTCCGCCGGGGCTTCTATGATGGAGCACCAGTGTGACATGATTATCCGGTGCTTCCCCATAGAAGTACCGGCCAGCAGTGGCGGAGGTTGTCTATGCGCATTGCACAATGTTCATCGGCTGCCAGAAAGGTGGATACCTCGCAGCGCTGCAGGAGACCTGTATCCGCCTCTCTGGCAGCGGGTGGGTGTGCGTGCAATGCGCGCAGACAAACTTCCCTGCCGCCGGCACTTCCGCTGGGGTGTCTATGATGGAGCACCTGCATCACATGGCCTTCCCGTGCTCAGTCATAGAAGCTAGAGCAAAAGTTTTGGGGGCAGAGTGGCATATCTGGGGTAAAAGGCATAGCAGAGGCCACTATGGCATAAAGGGGATATAAGGCATATCTGGGGGGCAGAGTGGCATATCTGGGGTATAAGGCATATCAGAGGGAATTATGGCATATAGGGGGGTATAAGGCATATCTGGGGGGCAGAGGAGTAGATCTGGGGGTATAAGGCATATCTGGGGAGGGCGAAGAGGCATATCAGGTGGTATAAGGCATACCAGAGGGCACAGTGGCATATTAGGGGGGTATAAGGCATACAGGGGTATAATGCATATCTGGGAGGCAGTGTGGCAAGCCTGGGCTCAGATGTGCATAACTGGGGGGACAGGTTGGGAAATAAAAACAATGCATTTTTCTCAAAGTTTTTTTATTCTGCTGTTTGTTTTTAACATCCAGTTATTTTAAATAAATGAAAAATGTACATTTATATTTTTATCCAATTAATGGAAAAAATAATCAGCTAATTGATTATGAAAATAATTGTTAGTTGCAGCCCTGCGTGTGCATATGTGAATCAGTGTGTATGTGAGATATATACTGTCTATAATATATGAGTGTGTAATCTCATCTGTTCCATGCTGTGTTCCTGAATGGCAGAAATAATATCTGCTCACCCTGATCATTTTTGAGTTTGCAAAAACCCAACACTTTATGTATCCATCTCTCCCACAAAATAGCACACACATCAGTGGCGGCTGCTGGGTAATTCCAATGGGGGTTCACATGCTGCTGTTCCCTCTCCACAAACACACAGAATAATGGCGCTTCACGCCGTGCGTTGTTAGCCCCGCCTCCCCGCTCGTGTCAGTCACTGGGCAGGGCGGAGAGACTCCGGGCTGGGCGGGGAGTGTGTTGGCTGGGAGCTGACGGCTTGGAGCTCATCCCCAGGCTGCCTGTTCATAACTTTTTCTTGGCATAGACAGGCAGGCTACATCAGAGGCAGTAGCGTACCTAGCGGGGGGCGGGGGAGGCGGTCCGCACCGGGTGCCGCTCATCAGGGGGGTAATGTCCGCCGCTGGAGGAGAAGGCTCACAAGGGAGCGGTATCGGAGGTCTTTAACAGGCCTCCGGCTCCCTTGAGTGATTTTAAGCCGGTTCCCTTGAACCGGCTTAAAATCACTCAAGGGAGCCGGAGGTCTGTTAAAGACCTCCGATACTGCTCCCTCGCGATCCACGCGGCAACTGCTGCTGTGCGCCGGGGTTTGTTGTCAGATCCTGGCGCACAACACTGAAGCCGCGCCCACCGCCGTCCGTGCCCTCTGACCCGGAAGAAGACAGAAGAAGAGGAGCGAAGAAGAGAGAAGAAGAGGAGCGAAGAGGAAGAAAAGGAGCTTACTGCTGTAAGAAGAAAAGAGGAAAGGTAGGAAATCATTCAGTGAGAGTGGATTGGTATGTGTGGAATCTGTGGATTGGTATGTGTGGATTGGTATGTGTGGAATCTGTGGATTGGTAAATGTAGATTGGTAAATGTGGATTGGTATGTGTGGAATCTGTGGATTGGTATGTGTGGATTGGTATGCGTGGAATCTGTGGATTGATAAATGTGGATTGGTATGTGTGGATTGGTATGTGTGGAATCTGTGGATTGGTATGCGTGGAATCTGTGGATTGGTATGTGTGGAATCTGTGGATTGGTATGTGTGGAATCTGTGGATTGGTATGTGTGGATTGGTATGCGTGGAATCTGTGGATTGGTATGTGTGGATTGGTATGTGTGGAATCTGTGGATTGGTATGTGTGGAATCTGTGGATTGGTATGTGTGGAATCTGTGGATTGGTATGCGTGGAATCTGTGGATTGGTATGCGTGGAATCTGTGGATTGGTATGTGTGGAATCTGTGGATTGGGAAGTATGGATTGGTAAATGTGGATTGTTAAATGTGTGAGAGTGATGGGTGTTATGCTGTACCATTTCCAATGTCTTTTTCATTATATAATTATGCTCTAAAGTACATCATAACTCCCATCACTCTATACTGTTCCATACAGTGGCAGAGCTGGGAGACAGAGGCCTTGCACCCCCTACGCAGGACTCCTGAAAGGTAAGTGAACTTCAAAGGGGGGAGAGGGTAGATAGGGAGAAGGGAGTGAGACGGGGGGATAGGGGGTAGATAGGGAGAAGGGAGTGAGAAGGGGTAGATAGGGCAGAAGGGGGTGAGAATGGGTAGATAGGGAGAAAGGAGGGTAGCAAGAATATTGAAATAAAGAGTCAGAATGAGAGAGCGAAAATGAATGGATTAATGTGTGGATGAATTGTTTGAATGAGTGAGAGAATTAAAGAATTTGTTAGAATGCATCAATGAATATGTGTAAATAATTTGTGTGAAAGAATAAATGATTGTGTGAATGAATTGTGTGAATGAAAGTGAATTAGTGAGTGACTGTAAAAGTGTTTGTGTTAATCATATTGTTGATTTGTCAAAAAGGCAAAGATGGTATAAGCAGGGTGTTTATGGGACAAAAATGGCACAGGCAGGGTGTTTATGGGACAAAGATGGCACAGGTAGCGTGTTCATGGGACAAAGATGGCGTACACTCGGCTGTATGGGAACAATGCTGACTCATGCTGGGCTGTTTGGGGGCAAAGATGGCACGTCCTATGTGTGTGTAATTTGGGTGCTGGTCAGGTTCTATGTGGGCAATGTGGACGCTGTTTTTTTTGGAGGGTTATTAAAGAAAGCACTATTATATGTTCAGTAAATGTTATTTAAACGTATTTATTTTACTTATAAGTTATTAATTTATTTTTTCAGATTTCTTGTTGTTTACAGTTGAAATACAGTTTACAAATTGGTGCAATAAATATTCTTAACATAATTGTCAGGACTCGGGTGATCAGGTCGGGTAGGAGCCCATGCGCAGGGGATACTTGGGGTTCAGTATGTAACCCACGGTGCATGATTATGCAAACAAAGACACCACAAACAGAAATCCAGGTAATGCAGTGTATTTCATGTATATAACAGGACCAGCAAATAAGGGTAATACAGTCTAAGCAAGTAACCGGACGTATGGCAAAATAAAATACAGGTAATAAGTCTTTTGGCAGGGAGCCCGCTTGGAAGGGCGCGACAGACAGAGAGCCCGCTTGGAAGGGCACGACAGACAGAGAGCCCGCTTGGAAGGGCACGACAGACAGAGAGCCCGCTTGGAAGGGCACGACAGACAGAGAGCCCGCTTGGAAGGGCACGACAGACAGAGAGCCTGCTTGGAAGGGCACGACAGACAGAGAGCCCGCTTGGAAGGGCACGACAGACAGAGAGCCCGCTTGGAAGGGTACGAAAGGCACACAGCCCACTTGGAAGGGCACGACAGACAGAGAGCCCGCTTGGAAGGACACAATAGCAGGGAGTCCACTTGGAAGGACACAATAGCAGGGAGTCCACTTGGAAGGACACAATAGCAGGGAGTCCACTTGGAAGGACACAATAGCAGGGAGTCCACTTGAACAGGACACAATAGCAGGGAGTCCACTTGAACAGGACACAATAGCAGGGAGTCCACTTGAACAGGACACAATAGCAGGGAGTCCACTTGAACAGGACACAATAGCAGGGAGTCCACTTGAACAGGACACAATAGCAGGGAGTCCACTTGAACAGGACACAAAGCAGGGAACCAGGAACAGTACAGGTGCAGAGCCACAGCAGGAAGCTCCATAGACTTCAATACAAAGCCCTGACTGAAGGGAAGGGCAGGTTCATAAAGGCAGGGCAATCCAGGTAACAAGGCCCAGCTGGATGTAGACTAGGGCTCAACCCAGGTAACAAGGCCCAGCTGGATGTAGACTAGGGCTCAACCCAGGTAACAAGGCACACCTGAGTTCTGAATGCTCCAGAGGGCGGAGGGTGGCCACTAGTGGTCGCAGATGTAAACGCCACAGGTATAAAAAAAAGCCATGGTTCAGGCAGTGAAAAATTGGTTCCTGACAATAATTTTGTAGATGTCTTTACATTTGGTGGGGGGGGGTGCCACTTACAGGATCCGCCCCGGGTGCCAAATACTCTAGGTACGCCCCTGATCAGAGGACGTGCAGGAAGTGCCGCCAGCACTTCCGCTGGGGTGTCTATGATGGAGCACCTGCGTCACATGGCCTTCCGGTGCTCAGTCACACCTGCGTCCATTTTAATCTAAATTAAAAAGAAATAATAAGTTATTATTTCTATTTAATTTAGATTAAAATGGATGTTTGATGAATTTTGCAATTTTTTTTTCCTTTTGCGCTTGGGGGTTCACGTGCGCATGTGCTCCTATGGAGGAGCCTCCACTGACACACATTGTATAAAATCATCAAATACCTTATGCTTATTCCAAGAAGCAATATCTTCATACTCCAAGATTGAAACTACTAATGAAAAATGATTATAAACATACACGGGACCTTGACTTTTTTTTTTTTATTTAAAAGAAAAAAAGATAGTGTTTTATTACAAAATAGTGCATTGAGACCAAAAAAGTGTGATCATCACATTACAACATTACATTTCTATGTGCTGTGCTTGAAAAACATTTTTTTCTACATATACTCTATAACAAAACAGAACATAATTACGCCCAACTCAATGTGAATGATTTGTGTTGTGAAGCAGCCCAAGCAGGGGCGTAACTAGAAGCCTCAGGGCCCCGGTGCGAGAATCTGTTAAGGGCCCCCCCAACCCAATCTACCCTCCTCTCACACCATCTACCCCCTCCCCCCCTTCTCAGGCTATCTACCCTATCCCTACCCCCTTCTATCTACATTTTTTTGTTGTTTTTATTTCCTTTTATTCGCCAACCTAACCCCCCCCAGTTATGCACATCTGCCCCAGGCTTGCCACTCTGCCCCCTGATATGCCTTTTAACCCCCTATATGCCTCCCTGCCTCCAGAAATGCCTTATACCCCTATACGCCACTCTGGTTAAAAGGCATATAATGGGACAGAGTGGCATATAAGGGGGTATAAGGCATTTCTGGAGGCAGAGTGGCATATAGGGGGTTAAAAGGCATTTATAGAGACAGAGTGGTATATAGGGGTTAAAAGGCATTTCTGGAGACAGAGTGGCATAAAGGGGGTTAAAAGGCATATCATGGGGCACTCTGCCTCCAGAAAAGCCTTATGCCCCCCTATATGCCACTCTGCCTCCCCGATATGCTTTATACCCTCCTATATGCCACTCTGCCCCATGATATGCCTTTTAATCCCCTATATGCCACTCTGCCTCCAGATATGCCTTTTGACCCCCTATATGTCACTCTGCATCCAGAAATGCCTTATACCCCTATATGCCACTCTGGCATATAGGGGGTTAAAAGGCATATCATGGGACAGAGTGGCATATAGGGGGACACACTTACATACACACACGCCGATTTTTTTGTTTTTAACAAATACAAAAAAATATTATACAGTTTGTACCAAAAATAGATTAGTTTACTGACCTTCTACTTCTCTTCACTTCCGTCCTCTGGTAGCTGCACACTGTTCTCTTCTCTATCCTGACAGGAAGTCACCGACCCGACATCCGGTGCTCCAGCTGTCTGAGTGCGAGGGGGCGGAGCTTTCACCCCTCACGCTGCTCCCATCACTATGCGGCCATCAGATTGCTGGGAATGTAATCTAAACGGCCGATGCGTGCTGATGCCGCCGGCCGGAGCTACTTTAACACTTTTTTTAAAATGTAATATGGTAAGCTGGATCTTGCCATATAAAGTAAAAAAAAAAAATTATTAAAGTAGAACCGGCCGGCGGCATCAGCACGCATCGGCCGTTTAGATTACATTCCCAGCAACCTGATGGCTGCATAGTGATGGAAGCAGCGTGAGGGGTGAAAGGTCCGTGCGAGGGGGCGGAGCTTTCACCCATCACGCTGCACTGCTCCCATCACTAGGCGGCAATCACACACGGCTGCTGGGTGCTGATGCCGCCGGCCGGCGCTGCTTTAATACATTTTTAAAATTTAATATGGCAAGCCGGACCAGCTTGCCATATTAAATTAAAAAAACAAGTATTATAGTAGCGCTGGCCGGCCGCATCAGCACCCAGCGGCCGCTTAGATTAGATTTCGGGCAGCCTGGGGGGCAATTGTCCCCCTGCCCAGCCCGCCCCTGGCGCCGGAGGCGGCTTCTAATCCCGCTCCGCCGGCCGAATCTGTGGGCCCACCGGGAAACTTCCCGGTATCCCGGTGGGCCAGTCCGGCCCTGCTTGGGCCCCCTTGAGTGGCAGAACTTGTCAGATATTTTATCATAGAAAACATGTATTCCATATATTCTGTACTTTACATGAACACAAAATGGAGTCAGAGCCATTTTATATTACTTAATCATGTAGTGATGATTTCTTTTTGTGTTTGTTCCCTCTATAATAGAGAACAAAGAAGTATTCATGTATAATAATGTTTCAGGGTATATAAGATACAATTAATGTTATCTTCCATGAGAAAGTTAAGGAGTAGACGCTGCATATCTTTAGAAATGTAACTTGGAATGGGGGATACATGGTAAGACTACCAAGGCCTGAGTTACTATCTAGGAGGTAACACCTGGCGATTAGGGTGACCAAGGATAAATTCCAAACACATATGTAATGGTTTTAAGTAAATTCTTAGACCAGAGCGTCTCTCACAGGTAAATTAAGAAATTACAACGGTGTAAATATGAGTAGAAATCCTAATTTTAATGGGTAAAACCCACCGTTATGATTGGAGAATTCCAATCAAGAGGTGGAGGCTATGATAATAAGCTCTGTTTTTAAGCTTATGTCTTGGATAATTAGGAAAAAAAAAGAAAAAGGAAAAGGACGGACTGATTCACCAAATTTACCCCAGAGAATTGGAATCTTAAGATCCTGGCACCATATTTCACTCTTAGAGTTACTTGGAGTTCTAACCTATATAACTTTTAGAAAGTTATATTCTTTCCCACTTAATTTCTTGCCACTGAACCTGGATTAATTTCTACAAGGACCAGTTGGACAACAGCAACAAGCGGTGGTAAATATAATTGTTTTATTATTCTGAATAGAGATGAATTTTGTCTTCTTCATATAGAATTCCCTGTTTCTGGGAAATAATATATTGCATTATTGTATATGGCGGCTTGTGAGACTGCAGCTTATAACCCGTGATAATAACAATAATGAAAAGGTATTTTTACCTATAGATGAAGTTTGACATCATTTGCATCTATTAGGAATTTCACTAATACTCGTAGACATTATTAAATTATTTTTTAATTTGTCATATTAGTTAAACTAATATAAGAGAGATAGTGATATCTTTATTGCTGCCCTGATTATTATCAATTTTTGGTTGCTGAGTGGACTGGAAATTAATTGTGTGTTAGACTCATAAAGTACTAATTCATATTGATAACTATCGATAATATATTGTATTTGAATTGATTCAATTTTGACATGTTTTAAGAACGTTGTGTTTAATATTATGCACTGTGTGACTCGTATATAGATTTTATAAATTGTATTCACAATAAATAAATATTTTTGATTGACTATCGTGGCGATTTCTATCTAATTTGAATTATAATTTTCGGCGATCTGAAAGAATTTAGGATTGGAGATAAAATATAGGGTATCTCCTTAAATTAATATTGTGGATGTGGTACTACAAGATTTGGTAGCGTCGTTATTTTGTGTGTGTGACGAAATATTGGTTTTGCCTATTTTGTCTCAATATCCCTAACAAACTCAAGGGCCCGGTCGCAGTCGCGACCCCGGTAGTTCCGCCACTGAGCCCAAGCAACTGCTTTCTAAATCACAGTTCAACCTACACAGCACAATTAAATCTTTACTTCAATACAAATATTATATTGTACCTAGATGACTGATTTTAAAAAGGCAATATAATGTGAAATATTTCAAGCTTGTCATGTAGCGTCAGAAAGCAGTAACAGCCAATAGGATGAGCATTTAGTGTAGTCCATAGGATGCGCAGAATGGCTTGGATACTGCAGGCCCCTTGTGCCTTGTAAAATATGGAGTAAAGTGGCAGAGTGCTTTCAACCATCAAGAGAATGCTGTATTTCATTATTACTGCACTATCTGAAAGTGCACTTGTGCTATTCTAAAATATTTTAAAACATAAATAACAAAGGAGATATTTTATTATCTCTAGGTACATCATAATTTTATGGTACATTTAAGGAACAGATCAAGTATTTTATACAGCGCAGAAAAAAAACACAAACATTCTAAAACTGTTCTTTAGACTACAGAAATATGTAATTATATTTAAAAGGCAGATGATTCAGAGATAGCCGTAGGACTTAATGAACATTTACTGGTTTTGTGGGTTTGTTTGGAGTAAAAATAAAAAAGCACATGATATTTTTATTCTGTTTTGGTGTGCGTTTGTTTCATTGCAATTGTTAAAGAAAAAAAATAAACTATAGTCTGGAAAACATGTGATGAGAAGTTCTTGAAGACAAAGTGATCGTTTCTTTCTTGGAGAATGGAAAGTTTGCTACAGATGAACAGAGATGTTGTGGGGGGATGGCTGAAGGGGCTATCGTCTTGTGTCTATTCGGGGGAAATGGCTTAAATGTGTGTGATTAGGAATATGAAGTACATTAGATAGAAGGGGGAGACTACAAGGTATGGGATGGGTAGTGTGTGTATAGAGTATTATTGAGTTAAAAAGTGTTTTCTAGCAGTCTGTATTGGGCCAGTGCTAGCAGTAAATGCATATGTAGGATTCCGTTGAAGCTCATATGGCCTGAGGGGCCTAAATTATGGGTGAGCCAAGCAATACCCATGGACACATATGCAACAATGGGATAGTGGGGTGCATTCTGTTGCCGCTAAACGATTAGGGACCATCAACTATTTTTATGTACAGTAGAGAGCCCTGCTCTTATATTAGAGTTGATTTAGCATCCATTTTTCTTTGTATTATCCAGGCCCCCTCTAGGATGCATATACTTAGTGGGGCCACGTAACGTTGTGTTATAGCATGGAAGCTTACACAGTAGAGAGATTGTGTGTATAAACTGTATGCAGATTACATGGATGGCTGATATTAAGTGGTCAGGGACCACGGAGCCACCTGGCTGTACTTACTATACCCCCATGCCTGGGGCCAAGAGGTGCCAACCTTCCCCTGGTACTATCCCTGGCTCAAGGGAGATTAATTTATTTGTATATGGGTGACAATAAAACAAATGACATTGGCCAAAGCCTTCATTTTATTTTTCAGCATGGTAGAGCAAATGTTCACAAAAGAGTAGGTTCAGTTGTACTAGGAGGTTAAAATTACATGTCACACCTTTTAAACAGATTAGCAGATAAGAGCCACTGGGTCGGCCATTTTTTCCCCTTCTGTAAAGACCTCAGACGTTATCTGGTACTCAGGCTATATCCAGCATAGCCTTATACCTGTCCCATGCATGTTTACATTTCTTTCCTTTATTAATAGATGTTTACCACTCTATCAAAAACCATAGGAGACTACGAATAAAAACAAAAGATTCTGGTACAAAGTTTGAAATGTGGTCTCATCACCATAGCAACCTACAGAAAGGCCCTGATGTCATTAATACCATGGCGATGATATTACTTTTTAAACATTACATTAAAATGACCTTTAATGCATAGCCTCCACTGCTTGCTAAAAAGGCCTGCCTTATTTTAAATCCCAGATGGAGATTTCTGGCGAACCCACACAGTTCTGTATAAAGCTCAAATAATTGTTATCAAGTGGAGACCTTGATGCCAAACAGAACAGAAATTGTTTGTGTGTTTCTACAATACAGTGCCATTTTTTGTACTGTATTTGTCTTCACCCCCCCGCCTACCTCTCTTCTATTGCTTCCGTTCTCTCCCTTTCTCCCCCTTTCCCCCCCCTCAATTCACAGGCTTACTTCAATTACATTTTCCTTTCGACAGAAGCTATTGCACTTAAACCATAAACGATATCTATCAAACAAAATGCCGTCGTGCATCCTGAGAGCTACTAAAACATTTTACTCCCCAGCCTTTGCCAGTTGCCATATGTAGGACTAAGCAATTGCGTTCAAAGCCGCTCTGCTCACGGTCCTTCCCTACACTCAGGTCCACTTTAGCAATTTATAGCACTCATTAGCGTGCAGCGGTTTTTCACTGTTTTTCACTGAAAATAGTTGTCTGTCTAATAAGAGAGCTGTCGATGGTAAGGATATCAAATGACGATTTCAAGTAAACATCATGATTACGTTCAATGGAAATGGTTCACCTGATGTATTGGAAGTCAGTGGCAACCTGTAACACTCGACAGAGGAGAAAAGTTATTCATTTTCAAAAATCAGTATATCATTCCTGCTACGGGAAGGTAGACGGACATGTATTCTCGTGGAAAATGAACAAGCACGATTTTATATTTATAGTTTTAGCTCTACATTGATACTTGGTTGAGGTGCTGCAGTAAGACAAAATGCTGATTGTCAGGGCACAGTTAAGACTATGTGACAATCTAGGGGGTGTACGAAACTGTCCCTCTTCTGGAATCAGTTCATGGTGGGGAGGGTACACACACACAGTATATGGCTGTGCCATAATGCCTACTGGCATCTCCCTGGTTGCTCTCTGAAAGGAAAAGGGAAGAAGAGTGAGGAGTGGAGAACAGCAGGGCTCAGAAAGTTTTTTCAGTGTGCCAGCAAGCTAATCTTACTACAGCTGGCAACCTGTTGGCAGACTTTTTTTTTTTTTTTTTTTAAACATTACTTTTTGAGGCATGGTAACAGACAGCCACTGTGGAATCTTTTTTTTTTTTACATTTTATTTTTAGCTTTTCAGAGGAAAACTCAAAACAGGTGAAGGTTCCTGAGAGTGTGAGTCATTCCCCACAGGGGACTGTTAGTCATGTCAATGGTATATTATATATGGATGGTCCTGATGACGTTAATGGGAGTTCCCGCTGACATCAGGGAAGTTCCAGCTGACGTCGGGGGCATTCTCGCTGACAATGGGGAATTTTCCGCTGATGTCGAGGTGTTCCCTCAGCAACGGCAACGGGAAACACCCCCATTTAAAGGAAAAATGCGGGGGGCGGGGCGTGTCAAGACCCCGCTCCCGCGACCCGGAGGATTCAGGTCTTGACCCGTAGAAGCAGTGCTCACCCGGCAATCTCCGGGTCAAACCCGGAGAGTTCCCAGGCATGCTGATCCGTCTCTGACCGATCAGCACCAGTCATTGTGCACATGAGGCATCCATTCCTAAAGGAAGTCTCGCGTGATAGCGTAAACCTTCTGACCTGGGGAGGGTGAATGTCGGTTCCCGAGGACTGCCTCCTCATGAAGGTTTTAAGGGGTTGAAGGTTGTCATTGCTTTGTGATAGAAGGCATGCATAGTAAATTTTTGGAAAAACAGCTAAATAGCAATCATAAAAATATTGTGCAGCGTAAACATACTTTATAACAAATTAAAGGATATAGCCTATTACTGGGGGAGCCTCTTTTGATATAACATATCAATTTATTATACATTTCTTACCTTCTGCACATTGCTCCAACTGGTAGAAATGAAGATTACAATGATAGCACCTTTTGCCACTGGTTTCTCTGCTAAACTCAAACATGTGTCAAGTGTCGCTGTACCTTGAAGGAATGCTACTACTATATTGTTATCTGGCATTTAATGGTTTAATGCAAAGCGGTGATATAGTCCTGCTTTAGCTTCAAAGCCAAAATCCAAAATCCAGTCCTTTTCAGTTTTTGGTAACATTCAGAGATGGACTAATGATGGGTAAAATATGGTAGTTGAACCATAGCCTCTGGGTGTGGCAGAGCTAACTCTGGAACTCAGAAAAAAACCCAAAAAACAAAGTAGTCAGTTCAACTAGAAGTCTGAATATGAGAAGGAGAATATAATTTTTACTTATGCAATAGTGCCGACTTGTAATTCCAGTGAGGGCACATGTTTCGGAAAAGCCATCACCATGTTTTAATCCTCCTCTGATGGTATTGCTAAACACATTGTAGTTGTTTCAAATTATTGTATTACAAGGATCAAAGAAAATGCAACCTTGCCCAGCCTTGTGGCCCTGCAACTACTGTAGGCTACTAAAGGCAGAGAACTTGACCGAGGAATCGTCGATTTCGTGGGCCCCGGATATCCAATACCTTAACCCCCCCAATAAACACACGGACACAAACTGTTTTGGATTAAAAAAATGGCCAAAGATTTTAATATGTATGGGAAACAAACACAATCAATTATTATCACAATAAAGTCATTGTCAAAATTGCCACCACAAGTAATACAGTGCATACACCCCCACCCCATTGTTTTCCAATCATCCCCTTGACAATGACCTCTTCCCATACATATAACAACACCATTAACTCCAACAACAAAACCAATCAGGAAAGAGCATCCCACACCAGGTTCTGAGGCACCGAGCAGCTTGAAACGCCAACACAACCAAACCAGAAAAACACTATATCCTATTAACCAACCATTATTCCATCCCACCTTACACTGACCAGTCCCGCCACTGTGACACTGACGAGAAGACCCTCAATTATCCTACTAATAACAGGGAGGGTGGAAAATTTAGGTAAGAATTTACCTGAAGAAAATGGAGGGACCTATTTATACAGGACATCCCAAAGTCCCTTAACCAATGTCCTGTAACCCCTTTTATCCTAAGGCCACCTCTTCACCCAGTCACTTAGCTACGTTGGTTCCATGGGCTACATACCCCTTTTCTGCCCCACCGGTCTTCCCTTTTTAGGGGATGGTATTATACTATAATGCTCTCAATCACTAAACAACTTGGATTTACAAAGTAGAAATTACACCCAGCCTACCGCTGGACCAGGGGGTTGGCGTCTCCCTTCTAAAAAACCAGAAACCAGATCACCTTTTTAAGCGATCGAGCCCTCTGGTGCCCTGCTGCACAATGGGCTGGTTACATGCAAGGTCTTTGATCTCCCAAATATGAAGTGTAGATTGCATTAAAAGGCGCTGTGGGCTGTGTCATATCTCGGCGCTCCATGTCTTTAAGCTTTTAATGGATTCTGGTTGCTGATCACGGAGGGTGGCAGTTGGGAGCATTGGGGACAACCCTAAAGTTAAAAACATCACTGATCACTATGTTTTTCCTCCAACAAGGGCGATGTTGGATTCATTAATCTCACTGCAATTTTCCTGCAATTTAGTAAATAAACCCCAATGGCCTTCACTATAGTGCACATTTTTGCACCGCAACTGTATAAATCATATATATATACATGTTTATAATAATTTGGCAAAAAAGCTGTAATTGTTATAATAAGAGATTGATAAAAGATAGAAACATCTGTATAGATAGATAGATAGATAGATAGATAGATAGATAGATAGATAGATAGACAGACAGATAGGTAGACAGACAGATACGTAGATAGAAGCTAGATGGTAATTATTAGGACAGTTAGTAAAAAAATGAGGAACCTCTAGGAACAGATGTGAAATTATATTAGATAAATATAATCATTAGTTTCAGTCTCAACCCTGGCTAATTAGTTTGTGGAAACGTGCAACCATTATTCATTAGCTCATTTTTCACACACTGATTAGAGAAGCATGACAAATTCCGACCCGGTGTCATTGGACTTACTGAACTCGCTAAGATCCATGCCATCTGCAATAGTGGAAATGGGTGACAAACTGTTCATTTCAAGATGATTTTGTTTTGATAAATAGAGTAAATCAATAGCCAGCGGAGTGTGAACAACATTTTGCTGAGGTGTAATATGGGTTCAGGGACAATTCGCCATGCTTTGTGGGGAAACAAGAATTGGGAATAGGATAGTAATAAAGGCAAATCACACTGGTAAGTTTTTGGTGATTAAAGGGCCAGGTTTCTCTGTGACAGACAGCTTTATACTGCGGTTGGATTTCAGGTGATATAAGGAGTAACTCTCATATTTAATTATCACATTTCAGTGCTGTTGTTGTGTCTTGCAGCGAATCAGTTAGATTGTCACACTTTAGACATACACGGCGTATCTCAGATGTGTTGAGATAAGGTCCAGCAACAAACATCCAGTGCACAACCTTGAAAATAAATAAAATATTGGGTCTGAGCTGGATCTTTTGTATTGCTATGCCAAGCTACTTCTAGGTATTCTTTTAAATAATTTTATATATATATATATATATAACCAAATTTATTGGGACACCCCCCTAATTATTGAATTTAGGTATTTTATCCTCATTGCTAACGGGTGTATAAAATCAAGCACATAGGCAGTCATCTCCATAGCGAAACATTGGCAGTAGAATGGATCACACTGAAGAGCTCAGTGACTTTAAACATGGCGCTGTCATAGGATGCCACCTTTGCCACAAGTCAGTTTATGGGAATTTCTGCTCTGCTCCACAAGTGCTATTATTGTGAAGTGGAAATATCTAGGAGTAACAACAGCCACAAAGGGATAGACCACGCACTCACAGAGTTGACCAGGTTCTTCTCCCGGAGTTATCTGGGCCAAACCTTAGAGTTCCCAGGTATGTTAATAAGGTAACAGGAGGTAGGAACAGGCAAGGAATCACTCTGTGTAGATTTCATTGGACACTAATATAAAAGTGGTAGGGAAGCCCAGTGTTATTTTAACGATGGGAACATCAGCTTATGTTAATATATCTGTACAAACTCTGCCACCCTGGGTCCATATGGGAGACACAATTATGGGCAACTGGGTTAGGTGATGGACAAGACAAGGGCCATCCTCTCCAGTTTGTGAGGCCAAGAGAGAAGAGTTGTTCATACCCCTACATTGTTACGAACAGAGAAAGAGGCCCCTCTGGTTTACTATGTTTGTATGCAATGTGGGCATAGAATAGTGGAGAAGCCCCACAGACTTGTGGACAAGGCTTATTTTTTTATGCTAATGTTAAGTCTAATGTTCTGGTAAAAATATTTCATAGTAAGCTCGCAGAGCAGGGCCCTCTTCTCCTTTGCACCAGTTTGTTACTGTATGTGTCTTTGTATGTGAAATTTGTTCTACTGAATGTAACAGTGCTGCGGAATCTGCTAGCGCTTTATAAATAAATGTAATGTAATGTAATGGTAACATCGGTGTATGTTACAGCTGGAATATTTGGGTATTCTATATGTTTTTCCACTGTATGGATGAAATGTTAGCAAGTTTAAAATGTTGTAATTGCAACATTTATAGCAGCATAGAAATATAGGCATTCTTTTTTCTTACGTTGAGAAATTAGATCGACTGTAACCAATGTATACCCCCTAGTGTAACCAATGAGTTGCTTCCTCTGAAAGAGTAGGTTCTGACCCAATTGTCCAATTTTCTGGGTATACAGTACTTTATCCCTACAGTTTTTTTCTTTTTTCATATTATGCTATTTAACTTTGTATTGAAAAATGTATAGACTTGTCCAATAAAATCCGCTTGGCTAAAGCAGGTTATAATTAAATAGATTGTAAGCACGTAAAACATTTTTTAAAACACAAGTAAAAGGTCTCTTGGTTACAGTCAATGGATTGCAAGGTTGTTATCAGAATCTCCAGTCTGGTAATAGTGTCAGGCAGTGATGTATTCTGATCTAGGCCGACTAGGCCTAGGGGGGTGGCAGTCAGCCTGCTGCAAAACCACGTGGGGGGCTAAGACCCCATGGGGAACCATTCTCTGATTTCACTTTTGGCCCATTTACACTATGGAGGACTGTGGTGAACCACCACATAGAGCCCCAAATATGACATCATATCCTGGCACTCTGCATTAAGGTCATGGAGGGGTTAGCTCGGGGGCAGTGCCCTCGGTCAGGCCTATGGCAGTGCCATAAAGAAAATACACCTCTTCTTCTAATTGTTTTTTTATGGTAGACACATTTCACTGCCTCCACAGACATCATAGCCACTCTCCAACAGCTCAGGGCATTGTTCTTTCATTAAGAATGATGCCCACGGGGGGGCCAGCATGGGCTATAGTGGGCCCTGACTGTTGTGCGGAGGAGGGGTAGGCTTTTTGGCGGGAATTTCGGGGGTGGAGTTGGGGGAAGATTATATAAGTGGCTGCTTTCCCGAGCTCAGGAACCATTCTTGTGGTTAGCTTACCTGGTTGCGTGTCCCACCCTCCCTCCCTTTTTCTTTTGTTGGTTGGTTTGTGTCGTTTGTCACAGCCTGTGGGGCGGCAGCTTGCCAGGTATCCAGGGGGTTAATGTGGTGGTGTAAGAAAAATAATGTGTTTTAATATTTATGTTAGAATATAACTGATATCTTAAATATAAGGTTGCTGGCAGTTGTGCACCCCCAAACTCGTCAGGACATTGGCTCCAGGGATATGTGGCAAACATCATGGTTACTGTGGACCTTCACAGTAGGCCTTTGAATATTCGCAGCCGTCTCCAGCTATTGTGGACCTTCACAACATCCTTTCGAATATTCGCACCCGGCTCCAGCTATTGTGGACCGTCACAACATCCCTTTGAATATTCGCAGCCATCTCCAGCTATTGTGGACCTTCACAACATCCTTTCGAATATTCGCAGCCGGCTCCAGCTATTGTGGACCTTCACAACATCCTTTCGAATATTCACAGTAGGCCTTTCACATATTCATAGTCGGCTCCAGTTATTGTGGACTTACGGCCAATGGAAACATGGCAATGGACAACTGAGCAATTTCCATATCTTAAGAATGGCCCTTGATTGGATGAACTGGATAACCAAAGACAGAGATAGGCAGAGTCCATAACTTAGTATGGCCAGAAATACTGTATAAGAACAAAAAACCTCAGACCATAGAGAGAGGGGAGAACCAGTCAAAAGGAAGGTCCAGGAGAGAGAACAAGGATAAAAAGCTACCTATCCCAAGGACTGATTGGTTCCCAAGAAAGAAACTCAAGATATTGCTGTGTGCAGAGGATCCTTGGGGGTGTACTTAGATTGCCGGTGTCCTTTCAAGTCAAGATATCATTAGGACGTTGGTGGTAACTGTATCGTTTTACAGTTATATTTTGGATGGTGTTTTCCTCCTTTGTTAATCGGAGTAAGGGTTAGTGCTGTCATTATTATATATTGCAGTATTGTGGTAATTAGTCTGGTTAAGAGGTGTTAATATTACGATAATGTAGTAGTGAGGTTTGTCAGTGTTACTCGTGTTAGCTTTTGTTGTTGTATTGTAACTCGAGACCATTAATTGCTGTAGTTGAATTTTCCTTTTAATATACTCTTAAAATACATATTGCTGTGTGTGTGTTTCTTTGCCACCTGTCCCCAAAAGAACGAAAGAATATATATTTGGGTACAAATAGTTATATTTCTTACAGTGGTAAGTGAATGGTTGGTAACATCTGGTGGGAGGTTCTTGGCTGTCAGTGCTGGAACCTCAGGTCAGGGTGGGGGCATCTCGGTATGTCGCTTCCTTAAGTGGTATTTGGTTATGGTACCTGGATTACTTGGCAAGCTTGGGTGTTTATTGTATATATTTACATGTTGGTGTTTTGAGTTATTGTCCTTGTTAACGCACCTATGTTTATTGTTACAGGTTTTGGCGTGACAATGACTCTAATAAATAAAATTGGCTGTGGCCTTTTCTTATCCATATTCTATGGTGTGGTGTCATTATTGGGGTTTTAATGGGGAGTTAAGCCTAGCCCGGAAAATCGAAGCTACAACAGTCATCAAAATCTCATTGCGTTACATTAGAAAAATATAAGACAAAAAAACATTTGCAGAGTCTCCCTCTTCAGAACTTTAATGTCAACCTCTGCATTTAGATTAAAATAACTCCAGTTTTCCACATAATTCAGAATGCATTAAACTAATTAAGAGCTAATTAAGAGCAGGTTTTGCTCTGCAGCTCGGATTCTAGAGGGTTTAGTGTTGTTGCCATAGAAAGCAAGAGGCTGCCTTGTTCGGTTTCTAGTGAAGGAACAGCTGTGCTCCAGCCCTGGCTTTCACAAAATTATACACGGAAGAGCCCAGAGCTTCAAAACGGCAAAGGCTGTCAGTGTCACAGAGACCATATAATACTGTTGGAGAATGTCATTTTCTCAAGCTATTCATGCATTTTTTCTTAAGTAATTGAATTCTGGGATTTAAAGTCTTCATGACACATAGTAAATGAATTTAACTATTTGGGTTGATTTTTGCTTTATTATCTTTTATTCCTTATTTTACTTCCTTTATTCACGCTTCCAAATTCTTGTCTCCTTTCCCTGCTAATAGCTGTAATTAGCAAAAGCCAAGCAACAAACCTGCTGTGGTAAATGAACATCACTTTTGCACCCACAGTTTTAGGCAAGAAGGCAGTCACCATAACAATGTTACTCAATTCGAGTTGATTGCTTGGTCACTATGCAAAAAAGTGACCTTTGCCCATTATCGCTAAGCTGAATTTAACATCTTTAATATATTATTTTAGTTTCTTTTGCACTTAACAAAAGTCATATATTTATTATAATAGAAAAAAAGTATAAGTTATCAGGACTAGGGATCGGAAGGCCTGGAAAAAAACCCAGAAAAATTGGGAAAAGCAGGGTTTTTTCAGTTTTTTTCCCCCTCAGACTTGGTCTTATTGGTTTCCCAGCTGCAATTGATTGCTGCTACATTCTCCAATATAATTTGACTTTGGGCTTTTGACTGCTTTTTAGTAGAGCTGATGACAGTGATCAAAATTATCAGCCCAATGCAATCATTAGAATTATTTCCCCCCAAATATACATACAAACGATGAAAATGGCACACATTATTTTATTGTATAACTGTAGCAAGCTGCAAGTGAAACTAAAGTCTTTACAAAGTAATACATCCCAAAGAGCAAACAGCACTTTATGCCACATGGTTGATGTTCAGTCTTTTGTTTCCTATTGGTAGTGGTGATCCAATCACCCGCCAGTTTCTTCAGTCCGTTGATCCTCCTACTTTCTCTCAGCAGTGTGCCAGGATATGGTTGTCTGCAATAATTTTCTGTTCTCTGGCTTCTAGATCAAGTCAGTATTAAGTAATATAAATAAAACTCCTCTCTGCAGTATATTGTTAATATCTTTTTATCTCCAGTGTTCCTTTCTCTTTTCAGGTACCTGTGGATCGGGTCTTTATATCAGAACAAAACAGGCAGACCTGAAGGGACGAATGTTTTTTCATCTGCCGTCAGAATCTAGGTTCCCATGACCAGCCCCTAACGATGGGACCATGTGCACTCCTTAAATTCTGAAATCTCACTAATAGTTTTTTATTATTTTGCATCAAATCCGGTGGAGCTATGGATTTTTATTATTATATGGATTTATTAGTGTGCAGCCACCTTGTTCCACATGCCTCCTGGTGTCATGGAGTGTGCCTGTATCTACCTTATATTAGAAGCTCCCATCTTGAGAGACACAACTCAGGCTCCCATGCATCCACCATGCCCCCTTCTAAATCTGTCAGCCATATGATTCAGGGGCAATTTATTTTTAGGGGTTCTCCTACCTAAATATCCTTCTTAACAAGTACACACTGACTTAGTCCCTACCATCTGATGATCTTCACCTGTCCTTGCTCTTTTCTCTGCTTCTCGTGCTAATATACAAGACTTCTCACGGAATGTCCCACCGGACTTTAGAAGACTCTTACATAGTCTCCAGTTCTTAAAAAATCTATTAAGATTTCTTCAGGTGAGCTTATCAACTGTCAAATTAACTCCCCTTTCACTGCCTTAACTTTTCTAGTCTCAGATGCCTCCTGCCATTCCACCTTATTACGCAGTTAGTCTATTTGGATGTCTCGCAATATAATTTTTCAAACTGTGCTTACATTGGGATACAGTTCTGTGGCAGGTCCACCTCAAACATTTGCATTTTCACATCTCTTGTGAAGTCACCATCTCCTTCTTCAAGAGAGTTAAGTCTAAATTGTTATTTCCTACTTGTTATGTCTTGTTTGCCCATTGGACAATGCTATGGATGGTGCTACATAAAGTAACAAATAATAATGACACTTGCAACTTGAACTGGGTGGAAAGTTGTTAAATTGACACTTGTATGGGAAAAACTTTTTGTCCAGCTGAAATTGTATATTGTGTTGTATTGTATTGAATACGCATAGCCAAGGCATTTTTTGTTTGCACACGTATACTGATTAAAATGAATAAGAAAATCCAGACAATTAAAAAATCAAACATGTTGATAAAAGAGCTATTGGAATACATTAACAAATGTTGACGTTTAGTTACAGAACATATCCCCGTAAAGCAGCAAGTGTAGCATGAAATTTTAGGTGTTACTGGATTACTCCTTGCATTATGTATTCTAATATATTAGAAATGCACTTTATTGATGGAAGCACTACGAGATTATTAAACACAATTGATAATGTAAGACTTACTCAAAATGGAAAGGCTGTTTCTAAAGTCTTTTTTTATGTTCTTCTTGCAAAATGGATATGTGAAAGAGATATAAATAATGTTAATGAGGGAGCTTAAATAGTAGGCTAGATGGGTCCACTTAAATTACTATACACATAAACCAAATAAGGCGTTCAGTAGGA
This sequence comes from Spea hammondii, assembly GCA_029215755.1. Classification (NCBI taxonomy): domain Eukaryota; kingdom Metazoa; phylum Chordata; class Amphibia; order Anura; family Pelobatidae; genus Spea; species Spea hammondii. The sequence goes on along the minus strand of JARDYJ010000001.1, from coordinate 166,484,480 downwards.
GCATTAGGTATCTCTTAGCATATTGTAATCAATCACAATCACAGAGACTGCCGCAATCTTGCAGAATCACCTGGGAATTTTATTCGGTGATCCAAAATGAAATACGCGTTTGACGTCTAAGCACAAATAACAATGAAGCAATATAGAAAATTGTAAATCGTTTAGCAATGCATTTTGGTTTTATATGGATCCAGAAAAATATAAGGAAATAGAAGATGTTAAGGACTTGTTTGTAATAAATATACATTTACCCGCATAATGCAAAGCTTATACCTACTACAGACAATGACAGAACATATTTTATTTAAATGAATTATTAACTATATTGCGAAATGTGCTTTATATTCTTTAATGGTATACCTGTGTAAAGTAATATGGCACGGACAAGTTTTTAGAGAACTTTATATATCAGTGAATGATGCAGGTATTTTCATTACATTGGGTTTAAGCTGCTATAATATTAACTGTGTATTGCCTCACTACTCATTGTGAGCCCAGATAAATTACCTACACCACATGCTGTTTAAAAAAAAAATGATGTGCTAAAATTCCAGGGTTATTCAGTTACCTGACAATAGAATTTCTCAGATTCAAATTCAGACTTCAGAGTTATTGGATGTATATGTGTGGAGAAGTTAGCTTTCCATCTCGTCTTCTAGTCTGACTTCCATATCAATGTTAGTCGGTGCATGTAACTGAATCTTCTAGTTAGTAAAATTGAAAAATAGACAAAAACCCATCAAGTTCAACTTTCCAAGAAATGCCTGTTAGATTGAGGTGAATACAGAACATACAAGAAGAGAACACGATCTATTTTTTTTGCAAACTGCAATTAACTGGTCAACGTTAGTCTTGCAGTTACTCATTATAGGGTCTTTTCACTAGGGGGTTTGTAAGTTTCGTTGAACAGCTCAACTCTGTAATATTGCTATTCATTAAGAAAGGCCAAACCTGACAAGCTTCTCCTGCTGAGCTAGCCCTGTATAATGTACAGCTAAACCAGCAAGGAGAGTTTTAAGAAGTCTCCCACATTACCTATGCATTATGCAAGGCTATCCAAGACATTATTGCAGGAGAAGCTCACCAGGATTTGCCCTTTCTAATGCATAGTAGAGTTGAAATTATCAACTTAGTAACTAACTTGCTTTTCTTTCAAAATAAAATCTGTCTCATACTAAGTAAGAAGCGCTAGTCAACCCTTAGAAATATTTTCGTTTTAACTGATCATTTCCAGGCTATTAATTGGAAGAGCCAGGTCTTGGCATCATTATCGATAGGTATGTGCACTTTGTGATCTATAAAGGCCCAGGCCAGTTTGGCCATGGAAAGAAACTGAACATTCATGGCCTTTACATAAAGGTTTAGGACTCACTCTTGTGACAAATGATTTTTTTGGAGGTCCACGTGTTAAACTCTGATTTAACACACTGAGTGAGAAGTCCTATAATGAATTTGGCTGTATTAAAACAAATGTATCTTTCTACATATCCTATAAAGATTACTTTTTAATTCTACCAGTGCTCTCTGCCACTGGGTGACTATCTGGCTCTAAAACTTTCTGTAGCTTCTGAAGGCTAATGCCTATCCCATCTTTTCACACCTGCTGTCCATTCACTATTCTAGGCTGGTGACTTCGCCCCTCAAACCTAGTTGCTCTTGCGTGATTCTTGTGTTCCCAAATTGTATATTTAAGTATTGTTTGTAATGCCTGGTGTGACTTGGCTTGATCCTGATTACCATCTGCCTTTTTGAATTTGGACTTCTGTCTGACTTTTATCTTAAACTCAGCCAATATCTCCACCTGTAAGTATTGCCATGTCAACTGTTTGAACTCAGATTTGTATTCATTACAATAACCTATGAGCACTGTGCATTTTCTATAGGTACAGAGACTTTCTGGTTCTAGTACCCTCTACTTGCTTGCTTTGCGGTCTTGCTTGCGTTGAGTCCTCCTGCTGCATCATATAAGCCTGACAGCCAAACAAACCTAGAAGGACAACGGGTGAGATTATGATGAAATCCCAGTGTGTTAGCCACTAGCCAATCAAGTGTTGACCACAAGAGAACCAATTCCCTTTCCTGTTTTTCTTTGTATTTGAAGAATGTTGAAATTATTTACTTTTTATGTATCTAGTGGTTAAATTACCGCCAGTCGCCAAATTAATTGAAATACATGGAATTTTTATACTCTGAATGTGATCCTGTTGTATTTTTCCATGGCAATTTTTGGCGTGAAGTCGTTTTCTGAACAGCTGTGGGTGGCTATGCCCAAAAATGACAGAAATATGAAAAAAGCAAACAAATCCGGCGCTATGCTTTGCCAATCCATTTTGTTTCTGGATTGTCCAAAACAATCTGGCTGAAATAGATCTGTTTCTGAATTCTGCTGAGAAATTTCAGGTTCAGTGCATGTTTCCATGAACTGAAACCACAGTTCAGCTGTAACAGCGAAGCTGTCAAGCTATATATGGAATTCTGGAAGATAATGTAGAGTTTTATAAAATAATTTTATTATTTAGTCATTTCTCTCAAGTCTTGATATTAATATTTAACTCTCTATATTCCAGAGAAGAACAATGCACTATGAGATAGAGATGCCTGTGCCTCTCTAGCACTCTAAGGGATAATTATTAAAGACATTGCATTTTTTTACACTGGTATAAATACTATGGACAGAGTATAAGTACTTTCAGGAGCCTAATGAACCTTTTCCTACACTCCATTACCCTGAATCTGATATGACTTAGACTATGAGCACTAATTATCCTCTGTTTCTCAGGCATGGACTTAAAATGTAGGTCTTAAAACATAATATTCCACACATTCAAACTGTAATGCATTAGTGGGTTTTTTTGTGTCCTTATTGAAAAGTTAAGTAGAAATATGTCTGCTCAAACGGCAAAGAACGGAAAATAGTCATGTTTCACGGCTAATTGTATTAGTGTTCCCTAAGGATACAGGTTCTTGTTGCTGGATTTCTGTACAAAGTCCCATACAGGTTGCTAATACTCACAAGCTTTGTGTTATGGCTCAGAAAATATCTAGCATCATTAAAAAAACAGACAAGTGATCTGCTTCCCCCAGGTCTCTGGGTCACCCTTTCCTTTTCTCCATGCAGGGGAGCAGCTTTGGCCGTGCCCACTGCCTTCCTACTTTCTCCACCCATTTCCCCACCTACTCCCCCTACTTTATAGCTATCTGAGGCTAGCCCCACCTCCTTATGAAGTTAGCCCTGCCTCCAAATGCAAAGAATGATGCCACTCCTCCTGGAGAGTGAGATCTGTTGGTGGGAAACCTGGGGAAGTTCCTAGGTATGCCTTTAACCTATCACCAATGGGTGTGAACTCTTCTATATTCTAAACTGCTTTATTGAGGGCTAGCAACGCATGGGGTAAGGTTAGCTGCAAGTGGGTCGTAGATAAATGGGTGGGACTGGGAACTAAGAAGGAAAGTGGGCTTGGCGTAGACATTTCTAAATGTCTGGAAAAAGAAGAAACTGATCTGGAGACACTGGGAGGCCGAGTTTCACCCGGAGACCCCAGGTCTAACTCTGAGAGTTGCCAAGTATGGGCAACATGCACCTACTATAGCCAAAGGACATATTTTGGGCTAAAATGTGGTATATCTTCATGGAGAAACACCTGAGAATGCATATAGGTTCAATCCACTGGTAATGCTGAAAAATACAACTTTAAAAGTGCTGGGTGGGAATTTAATATTTTTTGCAGGGGGGAGGGGGTACGCCTGTTTTTTCTGCATTCAGTAAAATTCAATAAAGTCTGCAAGATGATATTTTGTTCTAATTTCTAGTAAATTGGGATTTATCAGCAGAGCTTACATTGACACTGACTTCAATTTATTCTGATGAAACTGACTGACATCTGTGCGTGCTGTTCATCAGTCATCATTTAAACCATTCTTAATTGCATTAAATGTAAATTAAGACATTCAATTTTAGCCATTATTTTTCATAAGACACTGTGAACTGAATTTTAGTGGGTCATGAAATTTTACATTCAAGATAAATAGGGGAAATTCACCACGTACTATTGATGAGCATATTTCACTCTTAGTTGAATGTGTTTCTTTGGTGGTGCACTGTATTTGGAGTGATTAATTTGTGCTTTGATTGAAACATGAATGGTTCAGACAGATGAGGAGTATCTGAAGTTTACAACAAATGGCTTTATCATTCCCAGGGCATCACGGCAGTGTTCTAAGTACATTTAGATTAAATTAGGATAAACCACTTATGCAGTATGTAATTCAACCTAATGATTAATTAAAGAAGGAAATATACACAAATACTAGATCAATTTTACTTAGTATTTAATATCATTACCTAAAGTTGCTAACCTTAAAAATGTTTATAAATGAGAAGAGGATGAAGCCTAGTGTAGGCAGGGTAAAGGGTACTAAATTAGTACCCTTTTTGGGCACTATGAAGACTTAATCCTATACTCACAGACATGCCTGATCTCCAAGGAGCAGCCATGGATATTATGGGCGTCCACAGATCTTTTTCCAGGGAGGGCAAAAAATCCTCCCCACCTTTCCCTCCCGCCTAATACCGGTAGTATCAATGTTCCCTAAAGAAAAAAGGTTCATGTTACTGAGTTTCTCCAGATTTTCTCCTTACCTCATCTCCCTTTGAACCAGTTTGTTATTATGTGTAGTTTTAAAATATTTGACTCCCTCTGTTGTAATGGCTCTATGGAAGTAATGGCTGACTGTATATCATGGGGGCTGCAGTGTGCGTAGTATAGGCCACCACACCCTTGTCTATAACCACAATTCCCATGAAGTTCACCCATGATAGGGAATATCTAGTCACCCTGCAAGGAAAACCTTAAAACAAGACAAGTTTGGACACCCTTGGTATACATTAGCCTACGTTTCTACAGTATATATGACTATATAGTTATTTCCTGTATGTTGTTTGCTGTCAGCCTGGACTACCTACTTATCCAGCCATTTCCAAGCCGTATGCCCTGCCTGAGGGCTTCCAAGCCCTGCAATTCTGAGTTCCCCTGTCCTGCCTACAGTTCCCCTGTTCTGGCCACAGTTCCCCTTTATTCTTTGATTCCAGTCAGGCTTTTCTGTCTGTTGTGTGCCTGTCTGTACCTACCTACCAGGGGTGACTGTGACTTTTATGGCTGTAAATACACCCACATCCAACAAATATTCCGAGCTCCTATGGAAGAGGGAGGAGGACAGAGGGACAGAGGGATTTGGACTGCAAAGAGGGACAATTGGGAGTCATGGAAGCAGTTTATATATTTTTGATGTGTGTGTGTGTGTATATATTAGACTTGTGCATTCGTCTTCGGGCAAACATGAAAACGAACACGAAGAGTGCGTTTTCGTGTTCGTTCCGAAGACACGCTGAAGAGAAGACAGCGGCGGTAAAACGTAGGTGAAGACGAAGACACACACCACGAAGATCTTCGTGATCGTCTTCGTCTACCACTCTCCCCGGTCCCTTCCCCTTCTAACTTACCTTGGCATCGCGGCATCGCAGAAGTTCACGGAAGTGGAAATCCGCAGGTTCGCCGTCACGGGTTACAGGGCAGTGCGAATGAGCCTATTGGTCGCCTACAGGGACCTCCTGCAGGTGACCAATAGGCTGACTCGCACGGCCTTTGTAACCCCTGACAGCGAACCTATGGATTTCCCCTATGGAAACCTATGGTCTATTGGTCGCTTGCACCCTTTACAAAAAAATTACTGCAGCTTTTTCTGAAGTAATACTGCAGTTTTTTGGACATGAAAAAACTGCAATACTGCACTTTTACTGCAGTTTTACTGCACATTTACTGCACTTTTTTTTTTAATATTGCAAACCTACAGTTGTACTTCAAAGTACTGTAACTTTATTGCATTTGTACTTCTGTAGAAAAATAACTGCAGTACAACTGCAGTACAGTGAAGTACAAATGCAGTAAAACTGCAGTAAATGTGCAGTAATACTGCAGTAAAAGTGCAGTATTGCAGTTTTTTCATGTCCAAAAAACTGCAGTATTACTTCAGAAAAACTGCAGTAATTTTTTGTAAAGGGTGCAAGCGACCAATAGGCTCACTCACACGGCCCCTTAACCCCTTAAAAAGTTAACCCCTAATGAAGCAACTTGTCCGGCAGATCCCACTGGTCTCCCTGTTCTATCATTTATTAACTGATAGAACAGGGAGACTAGTGGGATCTGCCGGGTAAGTTGCAGCATTGGGGTTTTAAAAGTCTGTACGAGCGACTCTGTTGGTCGCTCGTACAGACTTTTAAAACCCCAATGCTGCAACTTACCCGGCACATCCCACTGGTCTCCCTGTTCTATCAGTTAAATGTCCGTACAAACGACTTTATTGGTGGCTCGTACGGACATTTACCAGGAGCCTAAAAGTCTGTACGAGCGACCAACAGAGTCGCTCGTCCAGACTTTTAAAATCCTAATTTTGCAACCTACCCGGCAGATCCCACTGGTCTCCCTGTTCTATCAGTTAATAAATTATAGAACAGGGAGACCAATGGTATCTGCCGGACAAGTTACGGCACCAGGAGTTTAACAGTCTATACAAGTGACCCTATGGCAGACGAGCCCCCTGCTGACGACCAATAGAGTTGCTCATATGGACATTTAAACTCCTGGTGCCAGAGCTGCTGCGGTACGCGTTAACCTCGTATTAACCCCTTAACCGGAAAAAATGAAGAAAAACTGAACACGAAGAATGTCCACGAATATTCGCCCGAAGAGAAGACAGGACCAGGCGAATATTCGCGGAATACGAAGATTTTTGTTTTCCCAAAGACGAGCACGAACCACGAAGAGCCCCCTGGTGCCCAAGTCTAGTATATATATATATATATATATATATATATATATATATTGTTGTCAAATGTGTTTTTCACAATATTGGATCGAACATAGCCTATAACATACCCTATAAAGTTACTTATTATACTACTTTTCCTAGCCTCATTCACCTGATAATGGCATACGATTATTATAGTCTATATTTACATTCTGATGTCAGTTCAACTGATGGAGAAAGAATTGTTGCAGCCATGCTATAGACAGGTAGTTTTTTGTTATTAATATACGTCTCTGGTTCATATTTTGAAATAGCGTAAATTGAGACACGGAATATGGATAGCTTTTTCAAGTCATTCAGACCGGTGAAGCATGTCATTGTTTGGAGCCAGAGTTCCATAAAAGCTCTGTCAGATGATTAGTACACCATATATTCTTCCCATAAAATAACACAGCACAAATATACCCACTGTGTCTAATATGTGCGCATCACAAGTGATGGAGTTAGAATGCAAGCAGCTGTCATTTCAGCAGTTTAATTGGATTGTAAAGCCTTGTAATGAATAAAGTTTATGTTAAAGGCAGAGTCTGTACAAATATATGCAATGAAATTCACATCTTGTAAAAATAAGCTCAACCTGGATTTCCAAGTGTTGTACACTGGACTGAATCTTCGGTAAAAAGAAAGTAAGATTAGTTTAGATGCTGTTCATACATAAACACATTTCAAAAGTCACCAAATTGGTAAACAAGCATGTCTGCCATGACCTTTCCCCTGGCTGCATGTCCATCTTTTTCCTCATCACCTGCTATACCTTAGATGCCTTTTAACCTCTGCTTGACCTTGATGTGTTATTCTACCTTGATTCTACCTTGATGTGTCACGTATGGTGTTTCGAGGTCATGTATGGTGTTTTGATGTCCAGAGGACTATTAAAACCAGACACTTGAACTCCGTGCCTGCCCAATATTTTTGCTTGTATCTAGCAGTACCTGGAGGCTCAACCAAAAGGAGTACGTAACTGTTATAGACTCAAGACCTGCACGACCCGCACCCTCAGTATTTACTTAGTTGTCTCAGACCAAGAGTTATAACCTGCCAGTTATAAAAAGACCAGGAGTTATAAACTGCAATGAAAAAAGATGCTGGGAGCATTTCTCCAATACTTAGACAATAATTCCTCCAAATTGAGCTCATTTACATTTTAAGAATTGTGAGCGCATATACCCCCATATTCTGGTTATTTTTTTCTTTACATTTATATGAGCCCCATTTGGAGGAATTATTGTCTCCCAGTGAAGCCCTGCTTCTCCCTGTCAGTTTCTTTCTACGGATAGGGGAACAGTGTTTGGCAATGACAACTCCATGCCCACTTGGAAACGCTCCAAGTAGCCTAACCTGGGAAGTTCCCAGACTACAGAGGAAAACACCTATCGCTTCCACAAACCAGTCTCTTTTCTGGCCACATCAAATTTTGGTAGGTATTTCCAGCTAAAGGTGAGTGGCCCCCTGGCCCCCCCTTGTGGCATACACAATTTCACACACACTCACTGACACATACACACATCCATCCATCCATCCACACACATATACACACTCACTCTAAAACACACTCATACTAAAACATACTCACGCCATTACACCTCCTAACACATCACACTAAACCTCACACATCACACCTTCCGCATCATCTCGCCACACCTCACACATCATCACATCATACCTCTCATCCTTACCTTGCCTGGAGTACTTCCTTATGGATATATTACCAGAGGGTCACTTAACATCGCCATACCTGACTCTACTGCTATACTGTCTCCGGGAGCTGGTCCGAGTCAGGCTAGCCTTGTAAGAAGAATTTTGAAAGGGCCGTCAGGAAATAGCCTGACCCTAAATATGCCCTATTGTTGTCAAAACATATAAGTAGCTTAATAAGCTAAGCTTAGGTCATCACCCACAATAGGAAAGCCATCACAAACATCTATACAAATATAAAAAAGAAGGAGTTTGAGCTGACTTGCTTTCAACTCACACATTCTTCTATTCTTGATGAACCAGACTGGATTAGTGGACTAAATGCATATGTATCACTGTATGGAGTAATGTTGAAATAACTTAAAGTTTCTATATTGGAAGTCACAGGGATCCAGCCTTTCATTGATTATGAGAAATGATTGGAACATGCTTATTTGAGTATTTGTATCTGCTGATTTTGCCAGCAAAAAGCACCGGTTTACCTATATAGACCTAGCTCTCAAACTGATGAGTTAAATTGTGGAACCTTGGAGCTTTTTTTGTATATGATATTAGGCTCAAGGCAATGCTGGGGCAAGCAGCTATACTGAGCAATGTCAAACTATTTGTTTTCCAAATGGAGCTTCCCATGATATATATATTTTTTTTTTTACATTTTTAGAATATTAGTGTTATACTTGACTTGTTATTGTGCTACTTACATTAAAATCCTCCAACAGATTGGTGTACAGTGTATATGAAATCTTTTTCTCCAACAAAGGAAAATGACCCTAAAATGTGTTAACTACGTGTACAACAGATTGAATTGATTGATGTAAATATTCATCTAAAACAGCACTCACGTAAAATATGTGTTAAAATTCAGGCAAATTTCAGAGTGTAGATGGAGGCAGCTGTTTAGTGCTTAATTTTCCGGCTGAGTAATTTAAATCTTATTAATGTCAATTACCCTTAGCACCCATGTAACACATATTTAAAATACAACAGGCTTTATGGTCCTGTTTGTGTTATAAGTCTCCACTGTAGTACACTTGAAGGCAGAATGGTTGCAAAAATGTAAATAATTATATGGACTTTGCATTAACATAACATTTTCATTATGATTTATATTAAGAGCTGGTGAAGGATGAAGTAAGTCCTTAAATGTTATCATTGCTAATGGTTTTAATGATGCATTAAAATGTTGGGAGAATAAGAACATTTTTCTTTTAATATTATTTCATTAATATTTTACATGAATATCTAGTTTAATTGATGAGGCAACTAAAATAAGATTCTACAGCCTTTAAGTGCACAGAGGAGTGCTGCAAAAAATCTCAAAATACTAACGTGATTCAGTCCGGTTATTAAGAGCTCTTATGCTAATCAGTGATTTTGAAATTACCAATTTTCCTGTGTTCTTGGGTAGTAGAGTGGATGCATTGTGCATCTAAGAAGTACAATATGGTTCCTGTTGTATTTTGTCTATAGGATGTGCTAGAACTTTTGTTTTTAGTGATTACCAACCTGCTATGAATGATTCCTAGTTGTCATAGTTCAGAAGCCTCTACGCCAAGGAAATATCATGTTGCTTTAGGTATTAAACAAGACATTTAATCTAAGTAGAAGGATTATTTCTATCCTCAGTATTGTAAACTCTGCTTAAGCAGAGACATAAACAGAGTGGATGTGCAGCATTGCATTCAATGCATTATTTCAGCCATCCACCTCCTAAGTATTCAATATTAGTGCTCTGTCCTACGTTTGTGAACTCCTTAGTTAGTTGATAATTAAACCTGTTTCTTGTATTATCAATCAAGCTAATGGTATTTTATCTTAGATTGCTAATGTCCTAGAGAAGAACCCGACAGGACATCTTGCACATACAAGACTCCTTTTCTAGTGTAGGAAGAGAATATGTCATGGGAATAAAACATTGCTGTGAAACAATACGGAGTCCTGTAAAACATAGTTTGCCAAAATTCACAAACTGTTGGAGATCAAGTCATAATCAAGAGAAATATTTTATTGGTCCTGAAACACATTAAGTAAGCATTCATGTAAAATTAATTTGTTGTTATCTTTACTTGTTCAAAAAGGCAGCAAAGGGAGAATGGTATAGTTGAATGTTCTTTGACTTTTATTGCTAGAATTTAAATTTTGCACGGGTTTCCTGACCTTCAAGATTCCCTGCTATCCAGGATCTAGCACAGCCATAAATCATAATCATTCTTTTTGTGTCTAGTTGAGCTTCCATGGATGGGATTGCTTAACTTAGTGTGCCCAGATCACACACGTACTACTTCTATGCCATAAGTATGCACCTTTTGCCCTGTCTTTTGCCCATAGTCCATTAACTCAGCTGGGTTCCAAGGACTGTGTACTGAAGTTGGTTAGAGCACATCAAATGAGACTTTCCCACATTTCTTTTGCGGCTACTACTGGTCACTGGTAATGGAACAACCAAGCCACTGTGTCCTATTGACAAGAAGAAAGTCCTCTCCATTCAATAAAATGACTGGATAATCTAGCTGACTTGTAAGGACACAGCTAGGCCCTTGTATTGGATGCAGTCGAGTTGCTATAATTCTCTGTTTGGTATATAGTAGCAAATCCAGGATCTCCACCTCTGTGACCGTATTTTCGCGAACTAAAGAACGGTTTGTATGCCAGACTGGATGCTCAGAGGTTTTGTACAATGAATATTGCCATTCTTATGGACTTATTAGTAAACAAGTCCTCATAGGCAATCATACCTTTAAGGTAGTTTTATTTTTCGTAAGTTTCTTTCCAGTGGGAGCCTTGGTTATGTTCTGCCTTTAATCTACAATGGAAAATCCTCCTGTCTGTATGGTGCTTATGGCTGGTGAGAAATAGTCATTTACAGGTCCCCTCTGCCCTTGAGCTGTTCCGTTAATGCATGGAAAGCACCTTGCAGCCTGTGACAAGCGCGGCAGATCGGCACTAAATCAAAAATCAGTGCCAGCCAGGGATCTAAGCCACCATGAAGGTCACAGCCATCAACTGTATGCCATCTCAATCCAAACAAAACAAGCTGAATAACAGGGGATTTTTACCTCTCACAATAGGTAACAGTTGCTTCATGCTGGAGCAATGCTTCATTGCTGGGAAATCTGTTAACTAACCTTTTTAAGTGTTACTCATCATTGAAGCAGAGAAAGCAGTGATTAGATGATTTTAGTGGTAATTGTATACTCTGCAACTTAAATCATGGCTCAGTGCTAACATTTTATAGGAAATGAAAAAATCTTCTTCAAGGCTGATACATATTTTTTGTTTCTTAGTATTATAGGTGGCTTTTTTCTTTGTATTGATTTAGATTATTTTTTTGGTTGATTCTTTTTCCACAAACAATGTCAGATCCAGTGGTAAACAAATATTGTGGTTAATTGTAAAGTAAAATTAACCTCAATAAACAAAATAATTAATAGTACAACATATGGGGGGGGGGGATACTTACGGTACAATGCTGTGAAAAAGTATTTGCCCCTTCCCCATTCCTTCTATTTTTGCATATTTGTCACATTTTAATGTTTCAGATCATCAAACTAATTTTAGTCAAAGATAACCTAAGAGTAAACAAAAAATGCTGTTTTTAAATTATATGTAAACACATTTGTTGCATTCTAGAATGCAAAGGATCATGAGTAGAACTGTGGAGGCTTACAATTATATTATTTTAAGGCATAAAATCTGGTGCATGTATGGTTGCATTTGTGTGGCAAAGTAAAGACAAAATCCTAAAATTTAGGGATGTTACTTCTACAACATAGGTATGCATAATGCCTGGTAACCCCATTTACATGTATTATTGTTATGCTGCGGTTGCTGTAAAACTGTGGTAAGCTGGGGTGAAGTTGCTTAAGACAACTTAATGTCAAAAGTCATACATCATGGCAAGACCGAGCACAAAGACACAAGACAGTTATATTGCATCAGCAAGGTCTCTCCCAGGCAGGAATTTCCAGACAGGCAGGGGTTTTCTAGGTGTTCTGTCCAAGCTCCTTTGAAGAAGCACAAAGAAACGGTCAATGTTGAGGATCGTAGATGAAAGACACCATGCTTACTTCCTTTCACAATCGGAAGGTGTCCAACAGTGCCATCAGCTCAGCATTGGGAGAAAACAGTGGGGCCCTGGTACACCCATCTACTCTCCTGAGATGTCCGGTCAAAAGTGGTCCTGAAGGAAGACCTGTGGCCAAAAAGCCATGGAAACAAAGCCAAACACCTCAACTACTCACGAAAAAAACAGGAACTGAGGTGCAGAAAAAGGGAGCTCTGGACTGATTCAAATTTTGAAATATTTGGCAGAAGGTAGTTTGTTTACCAAAGGGCTAGTGAGAGGAACAAGAATAAGTGTTTGCAGTCAACAGTGACTTATTGAGGAGGCTCCTTGCAAGTTTGAGACTGCATTTCTGCAAATGGGGTTGGAGATTTGGTCAGAGTTAATGGACTCCTCAATGCTGAGCAGTACAGGTAGATACGATATATATAAAACAGACAGCAATTATGTTGGAAGATTAAACAATGTCCTGCTGTCCCGTGTAAATGTCCCACCATCCTGTTACAGGAAATAGGGAATCGTGAGTCAGTTGAGGATATCCTCGGATATTCTCTGACCAGAGGGCTGTAAAATCAATGGAGGTCCCATTGCAGCTCCCACACGGCCACCTCTGAAAGTTCTGTAGTGAGCGCCGCAATGGAAAGGTAGGTGACCACCTAAAATGTTGTATACTGTAGAGACAGTTTGTATAACATGTATCCCTTTATCCTCTTATGTGGATGCGTGGAGGGGGAATAAAGGAAACGTTTTTTAGCTGTTACACCCGGGTTTCTGGCTTGGAGAAAAAACTCAGTGGTCTCCATGTGCAGGCTTGACTCTTTCATACTCACTACCTCCAGGAAGCACCCATTTAGTCATTGAGCGGATAACAGAAGCACTCTCATCTTTTCAGCTGCTTTAGCTGCCACGTGGCATGCCTTCATTTGATTATGCATTATAACCACAGACAGTCAGTACATTCTGTGCGATGTTTAAAATGTAGGAAAAGTTAATAACTAGTTGCTAATATGTGGTCACCATGCACTTAACTGCATGGATTCATCACTCACACCTACGCATTTATTTAATTAAAAAGCAGTGAGTTTTGACTTATTTCAAATAATTTTTTTTCAATATATTAACTTGCCTTATGTAGGGCCAGTTTGATTATTTGTGCAAATTTGGCCCTTCACAATGCATACATTAAGTGGTATGATTAAATCTAATGGCAACCTATCCACAACTTACACTTTAGTGGATAAATCCATTCATTTAATTTTTTTGGATATTTCAATTAAAATTGGAATCACTGACAATTATTTGAATAGAACATTCCCCAAATGTATGTATGTTTATTCACAAGTATATAAAAAAAATTAGTAGCACATAACTCGTGTAATGGTCAACTAAGCACCCATGTTGTTAGCTGATCAATATAGTTAATCAATACATTTAATTGAGTTTGTCCTTAATTGCATGGTTTGTCTTTACTATCGGTTGGGCTTTGTTTCATGTTCAATTAACTGATCAACTATCTATTCTAAACCTGACTAAAGGAGACTAATTAGTAATTACTTTCTTTTTTATTGTTAATCTCTTACACCAGGGGTTTCCTCACACAGTCTGGCTCCTTTCTATTCTACACTGCTGTGATATATACTGTACTATCATATGTTTAAGAAAAAATATATTCTGCTATATATACATATGGCTCCGAGCTATTGCTATTACCCCCAGTATGTTGTGTTTGATATCTCTGCTTGAATGCAGGTGACGTACAGGTGTTAGAGCCCTTTGGTTAACACATTGGACGAGTCACTACATCGAACCTTTACAATGGGCTATTACAGGGTTAGTATTTCAAAAGTCTCAGGGTCAGCTCATTTAGAAAGTTCACTTGTATGACTAAGTAACAAACAAAAGCACAGACTCGAGTCTTATATAGAATGCCTTAATTAGGTACCATTAGCAGTGCACATAGTTTTGAAGCAGAATTTCATGTAGACCTGTCTAGGGCACTTTTAAAAAGGCAGAATGTGAACACTTACTGTGACACATAAGATTGGTGCGGTCTATTTTTTTCTAATTACGTAGGTTATATCTAAAGAACTAAATTAACAGACGTTATTGATATTTTTGCAGGTCCCAATACATTTTTAGTTAGGGACAATGAACTACACAACCATTCCTGCCGAGAGGCATTTAACCTTTTACCTGGACATGATTAGGAAATGTTGGTGCCTCTCCAACATATGAAGATATATTTACTTCCTAAAATAACAAGCTGACATCCTAAGGTATCAATTAGTGTTTTGAAGTGAATCTTCTAGGTCTTGTAATACCACCACCTTAACTGGTTGTCCATCCTATCTACTGAGTTCTAGAGCATGGGCTCATACCATCTAGAATCACAGGAGCAACTGCACTACTGTGTGATAGAGTGATACACGATTACATTATTCACTGAAGTAGAGATGAGTGTTTTCTACAAGTATTAAATAATGGATGCCAACGTATAAACAATGACTAATATATTTCATTATTCTATAATGAAAGCTTCCAGCAGCTTTGCATATAAAAACGATTAGTTATAATCCTTCTGATAAACAGCACGCTACACAATACCTTTGCCTCTATTATGGCCATGTTGTTAGGGAAAGAAACAGAAAGTAGTAATATTGCTATTTTTAAATCAGAATCTAATGCACATAGGCACAGCACGTATAAAGGTAGAATAACGAGAAACAGGTTCAGCATCTGATTTACAAACTTCTCAGTCTCCCAAAGTTGGGTAGTGGTCATCCTTTTTAGTGCTGGTATAATGTTTTTAATTACATATTTAGCTGTAGTTTTTTTATCTCCAGTTTTTCCGACAACCAGAACAGAGAACCATTAGGAGAATAACCATGTTCAAGGTACAAATTGTAAGCTTGTAAGCAGGGCTCTCTTTACCTAATGTGTTGGGTTACCTTAATCTGTCAGTCCTAGTTTTGTCATACCCTTTGAACGTATGTACAAAAAGGGCACTATACTGTGTGTTTATATATATATATATATAGCCAAACAAGGACTCATGGGATTAAGTAATCCTTATATGCAAATACCCAATATGCCAGTTATATTCAAATGTATAGAGGGCAGCTGGAGATATCATGAGGATTTATCACCTACGATGGAAGAGTCCTTATGTCTAAATCGCTACTTCAACGCTCTTGAAAATACTGTTTAAAACGAATGGCCTGTTTACATTTAACACAGCTATTTTCCGCCTGTTAGGAACATCTGATGCCCCTTAGAATTTATTTTAATCCTGTAGAGCCTGTTTTCACTTTAGGTAGACCCCAAATATATATTATATTACAAAAATAAAAAGTTGAATAAAAAATTAAGAATATTTTTGCTCTATACTTAAATATTACTTACATTAAAAAAACGAACACTGCTCAAAAGATAATGACAGAAAACAATTGCAAATAATGTAATTTAGGTCATATGAAAAGATTTTGTAACTGTAGTATGTAATTTACAAAATACATTAATAAACTATTAGACTCAGTTTCAATCATTTTCATCACATTTTCTTATTTGTATGTGCTAAGAAAAAAAAAAATCTAATAATTAGATTTTAATATGAATAAAAGCAAATAAAGAAAATATTGAGGACTACTATGATGGGAGTCATTTACTTAGGTTAAGTAAACACTGGTTTTGTTTCCAGACTTGTGTACAATATTTTGTTATACTAATTTGTAAAATATGCGGTTAAAGTACTGTATTTTGAAAAGGTGAACATTTTGGATGGATAAATACTTTTTTTGTTTAAATTATTTTAAAAAAACACTGTACATACCATACTTTGAGCCTAGAGAACAGTTTTTTCCCCCCGTTTTTTTAAGATAATGGGCTATAGGATACTGCCACCTGGTGGCACAATGTATACTACAACAACAATAATTGGCTATATGTAATAATATGTAATAATATTTATGTGATTTCAGTTGGATTCAGTTGAAAATTTACAATATCAACCCTTACATGAATCAACCCATTTAGCAAAGGATATCGTGTAGGTCTGCAATATAAATACATCCACAGAAGTGAGGCCAGCCTAGTACCAATAGATGGATTTCTTTGCATTAAATCATGTTGGGAGATTTGAGGAAGACTATGTACAAATCGAGAAACAGAGAATTATCTGGCAGATAATAGCCATTCATCCCATCTAGTCGGCTTATGTCGTTGTACAGTCTTCAAAACCTTAAATCTTATATCCTCATGTTCATAAAACCCATGAATATATATATATATCCCCAATTAAACGTACATTTTTTACTGAATGTATAATCAAATTAATAACAACACAGAAACTTGGCAGAAACTTTTTACGTTGCTATGGCAACCTGAGAACTCTTGGTTTGCCCCAGATGCAGTTTCTTCATTGTCGAGGCATGGGAACCATCTGAGCATGCCCATTTCCCTTCCGATCCCAAACCGCCAAAGGCTGTCAGGGGCTAGCTCCACCTCTATGCATAATTACCCCCCACCCTTCACAAAGCCACTCCCCAGATGAGGGAGTTCGCTAGATAGCCTCTAGATAGATGGGAAGGTCCAGCTGTGCCAATTGTCACATGACAATTAAATGTTCACTGCAAAAATTATGAACGATACCCAACTTTTCATGTGTAAAGTATTACATTAAATTGAAACCTTTAGCACCTTTAAGCCCATGACCATGAACATATTGAAAAAATATATATATATAACTTTCTTTCTCATCTGGCATTTAAACCTTTTATATATTTGAGAAGACGATAACACAACTTTCCTTAACAGTACAGTGCACCCTATCACTGCATCATCACGGTTAAAACCAGACTCACATGCTGAGGTGAAGGAATCTGAGGTGCAACAGCCTTGGTCTATGACGTTTTATGTATGGGTTGCAACAGTAGACGGGTACATAAGATGATTGTAAAGGCTTATATCTATTTCCCACAGGCTGGTGGTCCAGCGCCCATCGCATTGTTGATGTGAACTGGTTACCAGTTGTTCCCTGGGATTTTACTTAGACACGTGTCCGTTTTCTTTTGTCCCAGATTATTCAGTTTTTTTCCTGTGAAAAACATTAAAATAATATTTGAAATAAACAAGCAACCAAAAAAGGAAGTGTTAAAAAGCCATCCCAATGAAACAAAGCCCAAAGCAGCGGTTCCACCTAAAAGAGAGGATCGCATTCTTTACTGTAAAGTTCTAGATGATACCACTTGAGCAGTAGGTGACCATAGGTATTTTTGGATGTTTTTAAGGCTAGACTGGATGCAGTTTGGCGAGGGCCAAATAATGTTATCTCTTTTTGAGGATAATTGGCAAAAGTGGAAGGGTTCGCCTGGATGAGTGGTTATTGTGTAGCCAGAGAACAGGTTTTGGAACTATTCTTCAGGGGTGATTTTCTTAAATAGTGTTGAAACGTCTATTGTGTATGTGTGGATACGCTAATGCTCTACTTTTAAGGATATGGGGCTACGGCTTATTTTTTTACTTGCAATTCTACTAAAAGCATAATGCTGACATATCATTTCCCTGATTACTTGTTCCATATTGCGCTCCATTACTGATTTTTCCCAGTGTTTTGCTGAATACATGTATGTGCTCCCTTACGAAAAAATTACTGCAGTTTTTCTGAAGTAATACTGCAGTTTTTTGGACATGAAAAAACTGCAATACTGCACTTTTACTGCAGTATTACTGCACATTTACTGCACTTTTACTGCATTTGTACTTCACTGTACTGCAGTTTTACTGCAGTTTTACTGCACATTTAGTGCACTTTTTTTTTTATACTGCAAACCTACAGTTGTACTTCAATGTACTGCAGCTTTATTGCATTTGTACTTCCGTACAAAAATAACTGCAGTAAAACTGCAGTACAGTGAAGTACAAATGCAGTAAAAGTGCAGTAAATGTGCAGTAATACTGCAGTAACAGTGCAGTATTGCAGTTTTTTCATGTCCAAAAAACTGCAGTATTACTTCAGAAAAACTGCAAGTCGGAAGAGTCCAGAGCGTCCACTCTGGGGAGAAAGAATGCTGCTGATCGCTTGGCAGCTTAACTGTGTAGGGATCAGTGCATGATGCTAGCTACAGCGGTAAACATCCAGTAACAAGTGCCTGATCTCTGTTCATTCAGGGATCAATACCTGTAATGTCACAAGTACCCTCCTTACATCCACTATAAAACAGAGAACACACAAAAACACACAATGTAATATCTTAGTGGTGTCTACTCTGTTATATGTTGTCTACCGCATATATATTGGATGGGGTTTTTTTTTACAATTGCATCATGGGAGTTTCTGTTAAACTAGGTATCCATGAATAGTTTAACTTAACCTAAACACTATATAGAAGACTTGCTAATAGATGGCCAAATAATCAAGTCAACATAGGTAAAAATCCATGAGAATTACCCGAATAAATATTATTTATTTCTTGCCTCCAAGAGATCAAATGGGTCATAAATTGTTTCTTTGACTTGTGATTTCCTGGACCACAAATGGGTCCTATATGGAGATGTTTTGGACATGATGATGTTTTGGACAAGCCACGCGTTGTATTTGAACTTTACCTGCTCAATGTTTTCCACCAAAAAAATAAAGAAATTAGAAACATATTCTATGTATGAGTTGTAGCAGCTAATATATTTAATTGGAGGCTGCTTTGACCTTCTAAGTTATAAAGACTTCATATGTGTGACCATTAGTGATAACTGAACACAGATTGCCGTCGTCAAGTTTTTTCCTGTATGTTTTCCTTTTCTGTTTTCTAAGGCAAGATAAAAGCCTCCATGCATCATATTTTCTATATATTAAAAAATACTAATTTACCATAACACGAGGGATTGTATACAGAATACAAACTCAACTGCTCCGCGCATTTATCACATATATAATTTAGACGTATTTAATTCCACCAGTAACAATAACAGCGGTAATTTATTTGTCAGGTAATAATGTTATTGCATTTATCACTCATTAGGAGTCTAACAAAACTGTCATTTTACTTAGCTTTACGTACTTTGCACATCATTCTTCTAATCTGTCTCTGTATGAAATTGCAATAATGCACCTTCAATTTTTGTCAATGCACCATTACTGGATATGTAAATGCCCTTAAAAGCCAGCTTTAATTTGTGCATACTTTATGTTAAAATGGTAAGTGCATCTAAAAGCCTTTTAGAATGGTTTACACAGTACCTACTTTAACATGCAGATTGAACGTGCATGCCTAATCACCGGGGCAGAGAATATTTTTGTTTAAAGGTGCTCTGTTGTACTTTACAGAAATATTGTTTTCCAACATTCTTTTAACAGCCATTAATGAAAGTTTATGAAGTCACTAGCTTAGGTTTTCTATACAAGTTCTTTTAAATCACAAAGCAGACTAAAAATGAGCATCTGGTTCAAAGTAAAGGTGTTTCTTTGTCATCTAGAACAGTAGAGCTGTTTTGAACACACAAATAATACTAAATTGATTAAAATATGACACTACAAGAAAAATTATTAAAATCATGTATATGCAAATGCTTAAACAGAGTCCTATAGGAGAGTTGAGGTCCACAAAGTTGTTTAACTTTGGGGATCAGTTTGTCATAGAGTATTTAATTCATGAAACCAAGAGTTGTAGATAATTGGTATAGCAAAAAACATGTGGTTCTTCAGTATTAAAGTGTCCAAGTCCCATGTAAATAATCTGATTATAAAATACAGAGCTGAATACAGAAAAAGAATAAAACATGGTTTCATTTAATTTTATAAACTGTATGTGGGGAGCAAGAGGCTGCCATTGTTGTCAGTCATGTGATGTTTTGGATTTCTGGGCTGATGTTTTACGGCAATGCTAATGAAGTCTGTTCCCCCATAGACTTTCATTGTACTGTTTCGCACAAGCTGTATGGTAAGAAGTCAAAGTGTTTGTCTAGTAGATTGGGCCAAGATTACAGAGTGAGAACACATGCTAGGGGCTAAAAACAGTTCATTATGCAAAAACTAGAACTAAAACTTACATACAAGTAACCTTTATGAAAAGGATTGTGTACCTGACCTAAAATCTGATTCCCAATTTTGTTATAGAAATTACCATTCATACATTGTGTAATCAGGATATGATGTAATATTTCAGAAGTCCAATTTAGAAGGGAGAGATACTATGATGGTAGGGTCACCCCTATTCTAGATAAAGTGCGTTTGAGGTTGGTATTCTTCATAAAGGAATTTAGGACATCTTTTAAGAAATCTTCCCATTCAAGAGGTCATAGTCTAAAATAAGATGACCAGAGATTTAGATGTAATGTAAGGAATTTTTACTTTACTGAGAGGGTGGTAGATAAATGGAACAGCCTCCCACCAGAAGTGGTATATGCTAATAGAGTAAGGGGTATTTAAACATTCATGGAATCGGCATGAAGCTATCTGATGGATAAAGACCCGAGTCGTACATAAGGAAAATGGGCAGAATAGAGGGGCTGAATGGTTCTGCCACCAAAACTCTTTCAATGCTTCTCATTAATTTCTCTTCATTTTAATCGGCACATATTTTCTGAACATTGCCTAAACGATTAACTTTTACAATAAAGTTGTGGATGTAATAAAAAAAAAAAAAACGCTGAAACGTATATTAGGTCTGATTAATTGTTCCTTGTGCTAGGACTGACCCCAGCTTGGCTACTCTGTTGTGTTAATAATATTTGGAGTTTACCTGAATAGAAATTACCATCTGGTTAGCGATGCCCACACGCTCTGACCATCAATCTCACATAGCAGCTTTTTATAAGCAAAATAATCAGTGGTGTTTGCAATGTCAGTGTAATAACTTCCCAAAGCCTAATCCTTTCTGACAGCCACAGTCTTGCATTCATTTTTGTATTCTTACATTTTGTGCTGTGCGATTCTCATAGACTATAAGCTATTCTCCTGACTCCTATTCTACCATCTTCCCGCAACACTATAGGACACAAAATTGGATATTGTGTGTGATTTCAATGAACTAATGTACTTTTTCTTTAAATGTTCGTTAAAAGGAATGGAATTTGGGCTTGTTTGTTATTGGTTATTTTTTTTAATGACATTTTATTATATATATTTTTTTACTAAAGAGTGCTGTTGGAATGAAAAAGAAAACATTGTTTGGTTTAAATATATGACAAACATTTTAGTACTAATGCTTTTTTAAACGTTTTTGATTAATTTAAAGTAAGCGGCAAGCTATTGTAGGCGTTAAAATGGAACTCAATTTAGATCATTTTTCTTTAAAGTACTTTATTACTTATTTATCATTTTTTTTTAAAGAAATAATATGCAAAATATTATTTTAGCAAGGAGGAACTTGTACTATTAATACCAGGGTGTTTACAGATCCAACCATGTGTACCAGCTAAACAAATTTGGCAGACAATGCAGTCAAGTGTGCACCACCCTGTCATGTCTAAAAAGTCCATAAAAGGAGCATAGAAAGGATCCTGTTAGGTTGCTAATGCTGTATAGAGTGTTTGTCACAGTCCGACACCCAGTAAATCATGCAAAGGGGTTAAGGTAGTGGCCCCAACATGTTAAAAGTGTTTCTATGATAGGATAGTTGCCAGAAGAAGTTTGGCTTCCACTAAAGAGGAAACCCTGTTTACTGTTATCCTTTCTCCTTCAGAGGAAGCCTAACGTCTGATCAATCACTCCGGCTCAACAAAAAGGAGACTGACAAGGAATGCTGGCCTACGTATGCAGGTGGTAGGAGTTATGTGATCGGTGGGTTACTGCAACATCGTTGCAGCATTTGAGGATAAGTGTGAGTGAGAGGAAGCCTCCTACCGCTTTGGATACCAGATATTCAAGAGCCATCCTACCACCCGCCCTTGGACGGTATAAGTTAGGTGAGGCTGTACGTTAATTCATGATGTTGTATGCAGGGGGTCTACATTCGAAGTGCTTGGAAAACTGCCTGCCTGGTCTACGGCGATATCGAACATGGTGGCTTGCTATCATAACAACTGATAGAGGTCAGAATGTTTCTATTGTGACATCAGCTGGCTGGCATTTTGGTAAAAAAAAGGTCCTGATCTCAGCTATCAAGCAGGAATCGAGGATTATAACATTACTCATAACCCCATCGCCACTCCTTCAATAACGTTTTTGTACATTTGTAAATAAAGTTTATGTCTATTTTTTCATTAAATAAATGGACATGTGACCTTCTGTAGACTACGTCTTTCATGGCACTCAGCCAGAATTATGATACAGATTATATAAATGTTATCCCACAAAAGAAGGTGCACTAGGGGTGCAAATACAGGAGCCCTACTTGTGGACATTTGTATCTTCTTCCTACATTTTATTTCTTTAGCATAATTATGTAATTTAACCCCTCCTTATGTGTTCCTTCCCTACGATATATTGTATACTATCCCCTACATTGGGCAATATACAGGTATGTTCCGCCACATATATATATATATATATGATACATTTACTAATGGAATGAGGTTTTTTTTTTTAGGAAATTAAGATTTCAATACTTTTACTATTAGGTTTGACATATAAGGGTAAATAATGTGTAAAAAAATATGTTTCTTTTGTAATTGATTGGTGGTGATCAGTAACGGAATTTTCAATAAAATATGCTGACTTTTTAGAAAAAAAGGGGAAACAATTGCGTGTATATTTTTATTCTGAACATAACAGCTGTTTCTTTAACTTATTTTATTGTAGTTATTATTTCAGTAATTTTCTGTCTGAATATGTTTGCTTTTGAGCTTCTCTTATGTCTTATAATAAAGTGTGTCTTATTTTGTAAAAACTATAGTAATTTAGATGCTCGATTCAGCACTTTTTTTGAATGTGTACGCCACACAATTGTATTTAAATATCTCAAGCCTTTATGCCTGTTGCATTAAATTCTCTATCTATAGGAGATTAATTAGCACTCTAAATTAAAGAGAGAGACAAATAAGTAGTACAGATACTCAAATTATGCATCATACATATTGCGTGAATTGTGTACACGGCTTCTGTGTTAACTTTAATTTGACTGTAACAATAGACAGATTAGATTTAGAAAGAACAAAATAAAATTAAACATTTTCCGAGCCGTAATATGCATTTCAAATTGAATTATCATACCTATTATTTCACAAATAAAGTGAGTACAATAATGTCCAAAGTGTTGGTTAACCAATGTCAATTACCCTACTTATACTGTAATTGATTGCGTTAATATATGAGAGACTGAAAGTGTTTGCCCAGCAGCCGAGTTTCATGAGCTTTATACTTGTCATGTAGATTTAGTTAAAACGGCAAATATATTTGATTTCATCACATTATATCCAAAAATTCCTCCCTGCTGTATAATACATGATTAGCCATATAACTGAAATAAGGATCAAGAGGAGGAGCAGAAGAAAGTGTGCGTGTAAATGTACGTTGTTAGTGGGTTTTAGAGAGTGTTTGCGTGTTAGTATGTGTGCATGTTAGTTACTGGGGAAGGGGCGCCAAAGAAATACTGCACCCAGGTGCCACTTACCCTAAGCTTGCCACTGCCTACAACTGCCCGGATTATTCCCAGGAATGCAGAGAATTGCAGAGAATCAAAAAATAATAGGAACACAAATTTCCTGAAACCCAGTGATTTATTCACATTCTGTGCTGCTCGAGGACTGAGCAAGTGCTTTGCATGAGCTTAATGGGATTTTAGGGACAATGGGACACTAAAGTAACCTTGGGAACTCTAGAGGTTGTGTACTATAATCACCATTATGCACATGCAGGTGTTATAGCATAGCCCTCATCATTATACAGTTAGCCAGACATAGATATGATACAGTGCAGCTCATAGTAAGCATTGGCACATAGGAAACATAAAGCATATTACTATTGCACTGGGTAACTCCCATCATTATATAGCAAGTCAAACACTGACAATAGTACAGCCTAACTCTCATTATTAAATACTAAACCAGACACTGAGGGTGGTAAAGCCTTACTCTCATTGCGATATCCTGTACTTGAAGGTGGTACAGTATAACTCCCGTCAATGTATGCTTTACTCTCATTGCTATATCCTGTGCTTGAAGGTTGTACACCACAACTCCCATCATTACAGGTGGTGGTACAGCACAATTCCTATCATTATAGAGTGGGACAGACACTCTGATTCATGTGCTCTCTCACTCACTCTTTAAAACTGTCTCACTTTCTCTCACACTCTCACTCATTCTATCTCACACTCTCACTCATACTGTTTCACACTCTCACGCGGTCTTACTTTGTTACTTACACTTTCTCACTCACGCTCCCTCATTAACCATCTCACACTCTTACTCACACTCAAATGATTTCTCATGCCCTCTCATGCTTTCACTCTTATTCACTCTTTCACACTCTCATGTTCTCTCATTCACACACTCTCAGACTCTTACTCTCACATTCTGACTCTCTCTTTTTCACACTCTCTCACATACTCTCACTCTTTGCTTCCGGGTACTAGCTTGGTCCTCTTCTCCCTGGTACCTGCTCTACTGACCATGGCCACACGTAGCACTTCATCAAAAGGGTGGATGAGGGTGTGTGCGGAGGCTCCTCCCCTTTGAAGAAACACTCCAGAAGGCCTGGCCAGGAGAAAGAACACATGCACGTGCATTTCAGATACAGCTTCACTCAGCTGCGGACACTCAGTAAAGCTTTCTGACAAGCTTTACAGAGTCTCCGCGGATCAGTGAAGAGAGGCGAGAGACACATAAGCCGGGTAAAAATCTGGACTGTTCTGGCAAAATCGGAACAGTTGGCAAATATGATACTGTCTATGTCACATCGAGCTTATTCCACCTCTAAGCCATGTAATTTAGTGAACTTGAAACATAAGTAGAGAGAACCAATACAAATAAACTGTCATTATGGAGAATACATGTGAGTAATAGGCTTGTCAAGGAGCCCTACTTCTTTACTTTTTTTGAAGCAAGGCTTGATATTTATGGCCTAGTATGTATCAATCCACTGTCATTCACCTGGCTCGCGATTATACCAATGAAATGTCATTTCTTACTCTGTGCCTTGCAAACATTGCACTGGATGACGGATGACAGTTAAAGCAAGAAGATTGGGAGACTTATAAATTCTAACAAGACCCAAATCAAAAATGGAAATGTGTGATATGCTTCATTCTTCTGCATATTGTCACAAATCTGACACTTCTCTTAGAGCAAGTCTCAGCAGAGTTGTTGGTCTGGTTTTGACCCACCAAGTGTCATGACAATAATTTCCTTATTACACAATCGCTCAGGATACTTTTCTGACAGAATTGGGATACCTCAACATTTTTTTTTTTAATTACCACAGCTTGACATATCATGTAAATGTTGTGTCACACCTGGTTATGTCAGTTTGTTGAATTCCGTTCTTTTTCTTTATGTTAATTCTTCTAGTTTAACTTGTGTTTATATTTCCAATTAAAATGCTGCCAACCGGAGGTTACCATGGTTACAGCTGAATTCTGCAGGAGATATTTTTAATTAGACTTGCACTAGGGTGTACACCAAGATCTGACCTGCATTTTTAAACCTACGGCATGTGATCCACAAAATTAGTTGCTACTACAGCCGAACCCTAAATGGAAAACATCTATCTATCTATCTATCTATCTATCTATCTATCTATCTATCTTCTCTCTCTCTCTCTCTCCCTCTCCAACAAATATACATTCTGAGGCCACATTGTAATGTCATATTCAAACCATTTTTCTTCTCATTGATACGTATCTCCCACCAACCTTACCTGGGAACCACAAAAGAAAAAAAGATGAGCAAATGTCACTGTTTTTTGTGGGGACAATCCCCTGACTTAAACCAGAGCCTTATTAACAAAAGGATTGAAGCTCCAGGCCAATGTCATTTTAACAGCTCTATTAGCAACTGTCAAGTGTATTATGTGTCTTTCTTTTTCACAAAGCACCCCATACCTTTAAAAAAAAAAAAAAAAATTAAGTGCCCACCCGCCTGCAAAAGAGGAGAGAAATGCTTGCTGTTGTGCCAATTTTAGCTCCTGGTCCTCAAATCCCTTAATCTAGCTCTGATAAAGAGATGATACTGTTTATCCCTGGAAGTGTCCTCCAGAAACTAATATATTTTAAAAGTAGTGTGCTCTTTTGTTCTAAATTGATTTAAACGTATCCAACATAGTTTGTCCAATTTATCCAATTTAATATTACCTTAAATAATATTGGCGATATTGATTGCATATCAAATTTACACAGCAAGGAGACACAAAGTTTATTTCTGATTGTACTTTATTATTGACATATTCCTTTTTATCCCTGCCCTTCTATATGTAACGTTTTATCGTTTTATATTTTATATGTTACTTAATTTATTTTTCGAATTTAATTTTGTTTTAAAAATCTATTCATATATTACACAAATCCTCTTACTGAGTCTCTATCTATCCTGACATTTAATAAATTATGTTTAATTTCACCTTGGCTTTTTGGAATTAGAATGTATTATCAATTAACTTTTAATATTGCCATACTATGTTCATAACAATAGAAGCATATTTTAATGTACCTCACTACAAAGAAATCCGAATTAGAAAAATAAATCCCCAAAACAACATATACCTTAAAATATGTATTTATGCTGATGGTATACTTTATAAGTCATGATAAACACATGTGTGCATTCACCATTATCTATCTATTTCTGTCAATTTTATTTTAAATTACATATTCAGTTATACCATTCTACATATATAATGGGTGCTTCATGCCCAGGGATGGGAAAAAAGTGTAAGTCAAAATTCATATATCACAAATTGATTGAAAAGGAGCTATGTAAATGGATCTGTTTTAAATACAAGGACAATTAAAATAAGTGTTCTGGAAGATTTGTCCTGGGACCGATTCCTTTTTTTTCCATGCATTGTATTAATGACCTTCCAAATATCTGCACCTTTGCAAAAGTCTATCTATATGCAGATGACATTCTTCTAATAAATGTGGACAGATATGTCAAAGTACTAGAAAATAGCTTAAATGATGACAAATGTTTCCATGTGGTTCTCTAAAAACAGTTTATCTTAAGTGTTGGAAAGCAAAACCATTATTTTGAAATGTCATTATCAGATTTAAATTACCAAAGCATAGAGAAACAGTGACTTCCCAGTGTCACGTATCCTACTATGTAATGCATATTTAACAGCAGAATTATGGCACTGATTGTTTTGTATTTTGTATTTATACGTTTCAAGATATTATTATTTTATATTTAGATGTATTATATGAATACACATATTTAGAAAGCTTAGATCTTTCTTTAAAAAGGTATTCCAGTGATCTTTGGAACTATTTATTTAAAGATTTTAAACATATTTTCAACTAGTTCATTATATTTTATTATTTTTCATGCTAATTTCTTCACTTGTTATCGTTTACAGTGTACATATGTCTGAGACAAGCCCAAATTGATTATACAGAAATAAATAAGGAAATTCAAGTAATGTTAAATGCCAATATTAAAATGCCCACAAAATACAAATAAACCAACATTTTTTTTTTAAACGCATACTTTTTCACCCATCTCATTGGTTTCAATGAGGACTAAAAGCAGGAAGGCAACTTAAAGAAATTGTGGGTAGTCCCAGCTGTTGCAGTCTATGGAAATTACAGAAGTATTGGCCCTTGCTGCCTCGGGACATGATGTAATATCCTAGTGCTCCACATTTAGTCATGTAGAAACAATATTATGGAGGTCTGCATAGGCCTCCATAGCCCAACCGGATTGGCTTCAAGTAGCCCAACTGGGTTGGTTACAACCAGCTCTATTGGCGTACGAGGGAGGCATATTGGCATTTAGTGGATGGGCCCAGGGTCTGCCCACCCCAGATCTGCTGGCCTCCACGTAGAAACCAAAGCTGATAAAGAGCAATTATTTTCTAAGGTGTGGTACAGAACAGAATATGTCAATGACAATTGATTAATTCTATAGAATAGCTTTACGCACATCCCACGCTTTGTCAAATACTTTTTCATGATCATGGCATTTTTAAGGTGGTTTTATTTGATTTTTTTCTATTTGCCCCATGAAAAATGTACAGCCAAGACACCCATAAGACCTTTGTTCTCAGCATGACCTGCATGCATAGTGGTAAATTTACTTCTGATCACTTCTTCAGCGAGATCTAAACTGCTAAGATTGGTCTGAATTGAATGTAGCTTGACAATTGTTTTTGGGGGGAGTATATTGCCCGTAAAATATCTTCTCTGTTGTTGTCTATGTGCACGGAGAACTAATTATACCATTTAAATCCTAAACATCTTTTTTCTGTAGGACTCCACTACACCCTCATGAATGGATATATATCCAATGAGTGTTGTCAAGTTGATAGGAGTTTATCTCTTAAGAAGTATTCCTCCTATGTTCAGTCTTTATTCCAGCTGAGTTGTCCCACCTATAATCAGTGAAAAGAAACCCTAATACTTCTATTACCTTTTGACTATGACATAGACCATCATGTATTTGCCTCCTTAACACAGTCGCAGTGCTTAACCCAAGTCCGAACCCGCAGCACTTGTTTCTGCAGTTAAATAGGTTCAATTCTATTGTTTTGATAAATGGACCATTTTTGTGACCAACTTTTATTTCTACTGCTGCAAGAAATGTGGTGGTTTATGGTATTATGTTTTTGGTTCCTCAAAACACGTCACATGTCCCACATATGGTATGAATCTAGAATACTCTACTATATCTACTATGTTGATTTTCGTAGGAAAGCTTGCTGATATACCGTATTGGCTCGAATATAGGCCGCACTTTTCCCCCCCAAGTCTTTAAAGTGGGGGTGCGGCCTATATTCGGGGTCTAGCGCCTGACGCCCGGGACATGCAGTCCCGGGCACCGGGCAGGCAGCGGGGTTAGGATACAGATCCCCCGCAGCGGTGCAGGGGACCTGCATCCTACTCCCTGATACGCTTAGATAGCCTCCCCTGCCAGCACTTTCCACGGGGGGGGGTGCCGGCACGGGAGGTTGTCTAAGCGCATCGTGCGGATGGTCACCGGCTGCGGAGGTTGTTTACCGCATCGCCGCAGTCAGTGACCGTCCGCACGATGCGTTTTACCTCTGCCCCCAAGACTTACCAGAGGAGACTCCCGGGTGTCTTGCGGGGCCGGCGGGGGACATCTACGCAATACGCATATACAACTTCCGGTGCCGGCACATCCGGAAGTTGTATACGCGTATTGCGTAGATGTCCCCCGGGAGTCTCCTCTGGTAAGTCGGGGGGGGGGGCAGAGTGGCAGCATATCTCGGGGGGGGGAGGACAGTGGCAGCATATCTCGAGGGGGGCGGAGGACAGTGGCAGCATATCTCGGGGGGGAGGACAGTGGCAGCATATCTCGGGGGGGGAGGACAGTGGCAGCATATCTCGGGGGGGGGAACAGAGTGGCAGCATGGTTTTTGGTGCTTTTTTAAAGAAAAAAACTTTTTCTTTAAAAAAGCACCAAACTTTTAGGGTGCGGCCTATATACGGGGGCGGCCTATATCCGAGCCAATACGGTAATAGTTGAATGATTTTTCAGGTTTAAAAGTTAATAGTTATTGGAGTCAGAAAGGTTAAGTAAGAAGCATACGTAAGTTAATGCACATTAAGTCACTGGAGTAGTAGTATGATACTAATTGAAGTATCCAACAGATTCCAGGAACAACATCAGAACACTCTAGAAGAGTGCAGTGCTAGGAACAGCTAAGAGGCTTCGCAGAACCCTCAAACTTCCAGGCCTCTGGTAGAGGACCCGCGGTACGGGAAGACACATGCCACCCATATATATATATATATGATCTATTATCCCTTTGTATCTTACTAAAAGCACCGCACATATATAGTTCTCCAAAATCATTTTGTTTAGGACCTTTGAGAACCCCTATTACAACTATGTCAGGTATTGTGTTGTTTGTGCATGTCCCCAACATGTCTATGAAAGTTGTGGGATTGCACTCACTGTGACTGGATGAAAACTTTACATACAAAATATTACAGATACTTTATTAAACTGATACCGATTTCTACCATTTCTTGTGCATCAGGAATTCACTATGTAACTAGTAAAATGACACTGAAATTGAAGGGCCAGATTGAATTGTAATGCAAAGACTATACACTACAATGTAAAACCTGGTGTTCAGATAACCCTGTGATCCTTAAACAGTGCAACCCAACATATTTAAAGGGCCTGTGTATCCAGCACCGCATAACGGGATTTGAAAGCAGCGTGTATTAGCCAGTCTATTCTTTAATGCTTATTGGTTAATTTAATATTGCAACATCCTACATAGAATTTATAAGCACAGTGTTTTCAAGCAAAACAATATTAAAAATAATCTTCGTTCCCTGTGGGAAGCTTTTAAATGCACAAATATGTAGGCGTTTAATATCCTCTGTTCCAAATAAATGTACCAAAATACTGATTCAACTCTACTATGGAGGAATACGTCGATGAGCAATTGGAACACTATTTTGTAAACATAATGTTCTACTATGTTAAACCCATTTATTGTGTCACTACAATGGAGTCTGTTTTAACCTTAGAGTAATAAATTATTATGACCTCTGATTCATATACTAGCAAAAGAGCTTTAATAAATGTATGGGAACTGTGCACATTATAAGGTATGGTACCTCTCCATGAGAATGATAAGTGACCTTGCTCACCTACCAGCTATAACATTTATAAAGCATTCTTGGAATCTGATTGATGAAGCTTTGGGTTAGGGAGAGATAGACTTCGTCTAAAGTTGAGGATCCAGTGCAATAGCCGAGCTGACACCTCCTAGGCAGAACAGGTCCCATGACACAACAAGATATGGTTGGGAGTGATTGAAGGTGGCGGTAGGGGTGAGCGGATATCTGGTTTACATTCTGCCTTAGCTTATGCTCCTTCATCTACCACTGAGCCAACTGAAGTCTAGGAATTGATTGGACACTTCGCATAACACCCAATCGTATGTTACACAGAGCAATTTATAGTCCACAAGTTGGGGATGTATTAGGTTTGGCATAAAGGCATAAATATTGGGGATTCTGTCACTGTATTTGGCCATATATTGCTTAGCCCACCACTGCGTCAAAGTACCCCAAGTTTGGCAAGTGCTATCAAATTTTTCATGCCTATATTGGTTATCAAGGAGCTGAATCAGTGGGACTGCTTTGCATTTAAACCCAAAAAGAGACTCTCAAGCAACTTAAAGCCTTCTCTGGACACCATTGATGGGGCACCTGTGTGGCAGGAGGGGCTGCTCAACCCTAAGGTTTGGTCAGAACCTGCAAACATGCAACAGAAAGTTGCCTTTTGGAGGTGTTTTGGGCTGGAATGCAATACAAACTTAATTGTTAATATGTATCAATGCGGTTACAGACCTTGTAATATTTTAAAGGAAGGGAAACGAAAGTTAGATTTATCCATGGTATACTTGAAATAACCATATTTGAATCATGTATTTAAACTTCTGAGATGAGAAAGAGGAAGGATTTTAACTTGTATATGATTTCTCTATCAAAACATCAGTTCCTCAATTCCTTAAAAAATCTGCATAATTGGCATAGAAGGAAATATTTTTAAACACAAACATGCCTTTTATATGGTAAACGTATACATCTTGTTGTACTTACTGATAAACCACTGTCCATTACCGTTATAGTGGAAAGATTTCTAGATTGTGGTCTTATTTGAGGAGATCCATCATCATCTCTAGTTTGTTTGCCCAAATTGTTATATATTACTTGTTTTGTTTACCCATTGTACATCGCTGTAAAAAATGATTATATATCAATAAATAATATAAATCAATACATAATATAAAATTAAGGTGATGTGACCCAGGTGCTTTAGATATAGCAGGCACTTTGCTTCAGACAGCTCTTATTCAGTGAATTTACGATACGGAAAGCAATTTTTGAGCAGTTCCAAAATATGTTCAAATGAATGACCTCTTACTTGTGCTTAGTGCTTACTAGGCACCCCTAGGTAAACTGCTGCTACAAATTAAATGGGGGCATACAACAGTGTACTGGGGCGGCAGGACG
Organism: Spea hammondii; assembly: GCA_029215755.1. Lineage (NCBI taxonomy): Eukaryota > Metazoa > Chordata > Amphibia > Anura > Pelobatidae > Spea > Spea hammondii. Next base: position 166,451,771 of record JARDYJ010000001.1, on the reverse strand, counting down.
CACCAAGCACGCCTTCTGTTGTGTAAAGTGTTAATATCTAGGTCCAGTCAATCCCTGGTGGCCCTGGTGCTCCATCAGCACAAAGAAGAGGTCTTCTGGACCACAAGGGGTACAGTATGGCTCAACACCCTGGATCATGGTGGATGCGCCTATTCCTATACCAGTGAGGGCAGGAATTGCTTAAAAATTTGTAAAAGATCATTTACACAAAATATCTCCTGCCTCTGTAAAAGGAAGGTGCACCAGGCAACTGTATTTCTTTATATATATATATATATATATATATATATATATATATATATCAACTGCATTCGATAAGTCTAATACACCTTCAATATCATTATAAGGGGAAATTTGGTAACGCACCCAACCACTTTGTTTGCTGTATATTGTTGGAGCTTTTTCATTTGTTTGATATAAAGTATCAGGATTGCAAAGCTAAATATGCAAATAATAGACATTTTGATCAGCACCAAACTAAGTTTAACCCCTTGATGACAATTGACGGTCCGGGCACGTCACCAGAAAACAAACGGTTAACGACAATTGACGTACCAGGACTGTCATGACTTTAAACGGGTGCAGAAAGCGATCTACGTTCGCTTTCTGAACCCAAACGGTGTTGCTGTAATCATTCAGCAACACCACGATCGGCACTAGGGGACATGTCTGGCCCCTCCCCGAGGCGTCAACATCCGCCATACATTGTATGGCGGCGGATGCCCGTTTTAAAAGCGTTTAGGAGGCAATCAACGACACCAAACACTTACCTGGGGATGGACTGTGACCGCTCCAGAGAGCGGTCACAGCCGCAGCTGCCGTTGATCTTCACCATCCGCAAGACGGCGGCGGCACGGGAAAAAAAATAATAAAGATTAAAAAGTTCGCTAGATGGTCTCCAGACCCTCTAGAGAACTCTGGCTCCACTTGAATACAGGTACTGCATTCAACCATGCAAGTCAATGGAGCCCAGCTTTCTAATCACAGTGTGATTAGTAAAAATAAACTAAAAAATAAAATTAATAATAATAAGAAAAAAATAGTTAAAAAAACAGTCAAATGTAAAAATAATTTCCCACTGATGTCACTATCAGGGGAACCTTCAAGTTGAAAAAAATGTAAAATAAAAATGTAAAAAATGCAAAAAAAATAAAATATATATATAAAAAATATATTTTTGTGAGCAAGTCCTAAAATTAGCACATTAGCTCGCATAGAAAGAGTTAAAACCAATTCTCGCATGGAAAGAGTTAAAATACTGGCATATTAAATGCCCATGGGGTGTCTATTTTTAAAAAATGTATGATCTGATGGCGTAAATTGAATTGGCCGGGTTCAACAAGGTCCCAATTAACACAGGGGGAAGGATGGCCACACATCTAATTTCCAATTAGAAAAATGCACACGTACCAAATGTGGCCTTTTAGTTCCCCCCAAAAATGACAAACCCATGCATGTGGGGTATCACTGTACTCAGGAGATGTTGCCGAACACATATTGGGGTGTTGTGTGACAGCGGCATATACCAGGAGCTGTAAATTCATACATAAAGTAGGTGTGTGGGGCAAAAATACACACAAAAAAATACTACTGCAACTTAGAAAAAATGCTGGTGGTAAAATGTGTGCATGCAAAGAGTTAAAATACCAGCATTTAAAATACCCTGGGGGTGTCTAGTTTTCAAAAATATATGATTTGATGGGGTAAATTGCATTGGCCGGCTTCAAAGATACCCGAAATGGCACATGGGGGGAAGAATTACCAGATTTGGAAAAAATGGCTTTGAAATAGCAAAACGCTACCTGTACTTATTGCCCCATAACGTGTAGAAAAAACTAAAAGTTAGAAAAAGTAATTTTTTTCTAAATTTTTCACCATATTTTATACTTTTTTAATAGTAAATAATATGATACAATCAAAACAATGTAATCTAAAGAAAGCCCTTCTTGTCCTGAAAAAAACAATATATAACTTGTGTGGGTTCAGAAAACGGGAAAGAAGAAAATTACAGCTAAACACGAGCAGCGCAGAAATGTTAAAACGGCCATTGTCACGAAGGGTACAAAAAGTAAAATCAGCCTTTGTCACGAAGGGGTTAAAACTATTTTCGGCTATATATACTACATACATACAGACCAGTACAATCAGTTCTTGATGAAAACAGATGGACCACATTGGTAAGAAAACTAGCGTGTAGCTTAAAAACACATCAGTTAATTTGATGATGATGATGTGTTACAGTAAACCTGAGATGTTGGACAGAAACTGTCCCCAGCCAGAAAATGTTGAGCAATGGCAATGTCTTAATGAAACTCCCAGTACTTGTGTCTATCTTCTACCGTTATTACCTCTTCCCAGATATTTCTTACCATGTACACTAACTTCAAAAGCCTTTTTTTCGAGAAGCATACAACCTTTCCCCCTAACACTCTCAACCAGCATCCTAATCAAGCCACCTTCCAGATCAACAACCTCTACATATCATCCGTGCTTCAACCAACTAATCTATGCAGTCCTCTTCTACTGTTTCACTTCCCTCCTCAACCATCAAATAGATTGTAAGCTCACAAGGGCAAGGCCCTTTCTTGCTTCTGTACCAGTATGTGTTGACGTGCAGTATGTCATTTTAAATTGTCATTCATTGTCACTACCCTCTGGCGCTATATAAGTAACTGTAATAATATATTATGTGTAGTATGTTATTACTGAAATTCCTGAAACGTAGGGTTAAGTTTTTTTTCTTGTCTTGTAATGCAGCGCCACCTGGTGGTATTGCATGATTTTACATTTCTACTACTATTTAACCCCTTCGTGACAAAGGCTGATTTTACTTTTTGTACCCTTCGTGACAATGGCCTTTTTAACATTTCTGCGCTGCTCGTGTTTAGCTGTAATTTTCTTCTTTCCCGTTTACTGAACCCACACACATTAGATATTGTTTTTTTCAGGACAAGAAGGGCTTTCTTTAGATGACATTGTTTTGATTGTATCTTATTATTTACTACTAAAAAAAGTATAAAATATGGTGAAAAACTTAGAAAAAAATGACTGTTTCTAACTTTTAGTTGAAAAATCTTTTACTCATCTATATGCCTCGAGGTCGAGGCATTCAGCAACGCTTTTTGGGTGCAGAAAGCGAAAGTAGATCGCTTTCTGCACCCGTTTAAAGACGTGCCGGTCCTGGCACGTCAATTGTCGTAAAGCACATGCTTTTCCGTGTCGTGCCAGAACCGGCAATTGTCGTTAAGGGGTTAATGGGAACTACTATTTACAATATTAATAATAACCTTTTTTTGCACACAGTGATTGGGGGAAAATTGAAATAGCAAAATGCTACTTGTACTTATTGCCCAATAACTTACAGAAACAAAAAAACAAAAACCATAAAACCATTGGGTATTTCTGAAGAGGACAAATAGTAGAATCTATTTTGCAGGTTTTTTTATTAGCTTTTTTGGATGAGTAAAAGATTTTTCAAATAAAAGTGAGAAAAAGTGTTTTTTTTTTAAAAAATTCATATTTTTTTTATAGGGAATTAGATAATATGATCAAAAAAATGGTATCTGAAGAAAGCCCTTTTAGTCCTGAAAAAAACCCCAATGTTTAACTTGTGGGTACACTAATTGGGTGAGGAGAAAATTACAGCTAAACACGATCTACGCAAAAGTGTTAACAGCCTTGGTCACAAAGGGTACAACAAATAAAAAACAGCCTGTCTCTAAGGGGTTAATGGAGAAAAAATGTTTTTCTTTAAAACTAGGACACTTCTAGATGACCCAAAACGTTTGAATGTAAGTGCAAATCCAGAACCCATTATTGAGAACCATCTTAATAATAAATGCCTTCAGTAAAAGATAAAACGCAACAGATTCTCAGTGTTTGATCTGGGGGTTGTTATTGGTTAGGGTTAGGTTATGTAGTACACAGGTTTGACCCTCAATCTTTATAAATAATTATGCCAACAAGGAACATGCTGTATTTACATGCCAAGAATCCATGATACATGGCACACCAGCGAAGCATTGGAGTTTGACTAATACGAATCATCGTCTGTGTCCAGCGTTTTGGACACGACGGGTTTCCGTAGAGAGGATGCGTAGCTAGTTGCTAGGTGACACCCAGTCCTGGATCAGGCCTAGTTTGTTATTGTAGGGCCTGCCGGTAAATTACACCATAGCTGTACGATACACCCTGTTTTGTGTCAAAACAGTGGGGTTGGTGGGCGGCAGAAGATAAAGACCCTGGGCGGACACACGGGGAGTAGCCAGTAGTAATGCTGCGATGGCTTCTCGGCAGCCGGGAGCCGCAGGGCGGTGTGGAGGTAAAGGCAGCGGCGCTTTGCTGTGCTTCAGAAGTTTGATTTTCTTAACAATCGTTGTTACGGTAATGTAACCGGCTGTCACATGTGCTGCCGCCTTAGCACGTACCCGTGACCGTGTACCTGCGTACCAATGGGGAATTGTATGTTTTATGTATCATAAAGACGCGTCTTCCTGCTTCAGGGGTTAGCGAGTCACGTGATTGCATAAATATACGTTTTCGATCGTTCTTACGAAGGTTTACTTTTGGGTAGGATTTACAAAGCTATTCTAGAATTAAATATAATATTCAAGGAGTTTCTTAAGAACATTGACGGGGGATTATTGTAACCCTACCTGTGCTAGGGGTCTCTCTGGCCCTGTATAACGTCATTCTAATTATATTCCTATTACAAGGGATTAAACCCCCCATTATATAGTAAATGTATGCCTCTGTTAGGTATATACACAACCTCAGATGAACAACACATGACATATTACACACGTGTCATGATTTATTCAACAGAATTAAGCCAAAATGGAGAAGCCATGTGTTGAAAAAACTAAGTATACCTTATGATTCAATAGCTTGTAGAACCACCTTTACCAGCAATAACCTGAAGTAATCATTTTCGGAATTACTTTATCATTCTCTCACATTGTTGTAGAGGAATTTTGTCCCACTCTTTACATCGTTGCTTCAGTTCATTGAGGTTTGCGGGCAGCTCTCTTAAGTTACCGCCACAGCATTTCAAAACCATTGCAAAACCTTGATACTTTTCTTTTTCAGCCATTCTGTTGTAGATTTGCTGATGTGTTTGGGATCATTGTCCTGTTGCATGACCACATTTCGGCCAAGCTTTAGCTGTCAGACAGATTGCCTCACGTTTGACTCCAGAATACTTTGGTATACAGGAGTTCAGGGTCGACTTAATGACTACAAGGTTCCCGAGTCCTGTGGCTGCAAAACAAGCCCAAATCACCACTGTGCTTGACAGTTGGCATGAGGTGTTTGTGCTGATATGCTGTGTTTGTTTTTGTGCCTCGTCTGTCCAAAGGACATTTTTCTAGAAATCTTGTGGTTTGTTCGGATGCAACTTTGCAAACCTAAGCAACGCTGCCATATTCTTTTTAGGGAGAAGAGGCTTTCTTCTGGCAACCCTTCCAAACAAACTATACTTGTTCAGTCTTTTTCTAATTGTACTGACACAAACTTTAACATGCTAACTGAGGCCTGTAGAGTCTGACATGTAATCTTGGGTTTCTTGCAATTTTCTCTGAGCATTGAATGGTCTGACCATAGGGTGAATTTGCTTGGACGTCCACTCCTGGGAAGATTGGCAACTGTCATGAATGTTTGTTTTTCACTTTTGAACAATCTTTCTCACTGTAGAACGATAGACTTTAAATTATTTGGAACCAGCCTAGTAGCCCTTCCCAGATTGATGGGCAGCAACAATAGCTTCTTTAAGATCATTGATGATGTCTTTCATCCTTGACATTGTGTTAACACACACCTGAATACTCCAGACCAGCAAGCACTTAAAACTTAGGGTTTTATAGAGGTGATCACATTTGCTGATGATCAGTTAATCAAGGACATTTGATTAGCAGCACTTGTCTGCTACTAAGCGTCGTAATTCTTATGGAAGCAGTAAGGGTGTACTTAGTTTTTCACACACAGCTTCTCCATTTTGGCTTTATTTTTGTTGAATAGATCATGCCACGTTGTAATATGGTATGTGTTGTTGTTCATCTGAGGTTTATCTAATGTTTAAACCTGCAGAGTTTTAGGGAGCAGATGATTGTTATTATATATATATATTTTATTTTTTTGTCTAAATTATTTTCCAACTTGTGACAGTACAATCCTGTCAGGTGTATCTTACCTCCATCCAGGTGTCCTTTCTTCCCTTAATATCCTCCTTCTAGGATCTCTGAACTCTTAGTGGTAATTATAGTATAGTAGAGTATTCAACATCTCTGAAAGCCACAATAAAGTGTATAGGATCAGCCGGAAATGTGTTTACAAATTAACATGTCTAAATAAAACATATTCTTATCTTTTTATAAATATCTTACTCTTCATATAGATAGCTAGCTGTTAATAGGTCACATAAATGTCTTGGTAAAGCCCTGCCTCTAACCATAACGTCTACAACAAACATGTCCCTAATTTGAAATGTTAGGGTGTTCTATAGATATACTAGAAATGGATGACTAAATGATCTACTTGATCCATTCATGGTGGTTCCTCCATATTCATTTGTCAACAAAGCTGTGTGTATCAGGATTATATTTGGCATTATTATTTATCTACGTAGCACTAACACTTTCTTTAGTCAAAGGGAGTATGCAAAGCAATGCAGTCAGATGTGTGGGCCATTTTGGCAGGCTAACTGCCTAGACAGTCACCCATTATGTTTTTACATACAAGAATATGCCCTTAAACCTTCTTAGGTTTCTAAAAAAGTTTTCTGTTGTGACATCATGCATAAAATTGGGTCCTTTTAATATTTTTTAATACATACCCACCTGATAAAATGTAGATATTGGTACCTCTTTATATAAAAACTTGTCCAGTATAGGAGACATAAGTTATGTTATAGCTGTTCCGTGTTAAATCTTGAGACTACTTAAAGTCTGAATGACCAGGATGGTCGATTTGATGAAAAGGTAACGTTTCCTTTTTTTCCCCCCTTTCTTAGAAATCTCCTGTGTTAAATATTGGTGAAGAGCAGGCACAAAACCCTTACACAGAGCTTACGCCTCTCCAAGCCCATAACGACATTGTCCGCTTTTTGGTGCAAATAGATGACCTCAGGTAAGGCAACGCATCTGAAAATGTCGTCTTGAAGCTAGAGAGTTGCATCTTTGCGTTAAAGGAGTACATGTAATTTATTGACCTTTTCTATAGAGATTATTTATTGTTTTATATAGCACCGTCCTATTCCACAGCGCTTTACATTGGGGTTATATTTTACCTATTGTGTTAAGGGTTCGAGGGCACTGACTTCTAAAATTAAAAATGTTATTTTAAATAATGTTTGCAGCCTAAGGGCAGTACTGTGAAACAAGCTTGCGAGCCGGGCTCTCTCCACCTAATGTATCGGTTTGTCTTAGTCTGTCAATTCTCGTCTTGTCAGACCCCTTGAGTATATGTATTGTATTAAGCGCTGCGTAAACAGTTGGCGCTATATAAATAAAAGATAATAATAATAACAAATTGGCATTCAATGCAATAAAGTAAATGTTTTACTCCTGGTTTGGGTATTCCTAGCTAGGGGTCTGTATCATCTCGCTGTATGGAGCAGCAGGGTGTTGCAGCCCCTTTGGCAACGAGAGGGTTGAATCTGTTCAATATGTACACCCGTGTGCTCTTGTCAGTCTCCCTAAATGGTTTCATGCTTGAAGTGCTTTGATAATATCTTATTGCAAGCTTTGAAAAGGGATTTTCATGTTCTCATTGTGGATGGGTGAAAAAAAAATCAGCGATTGGAACATTTACTTTGATTGGTTTTCAAGATACTAAATGAATCCTGTTCAGAACTTTAAAACAGCATCTCTTTGCGTTATTACTTGTCTGTCACAGGGCTGTTGGAAGGTCACAATCATCCAGGACTGGATTATAATTACCCAGTGAAACCCATTCTTTGTATTACTATGCTTCTACTCCAATTCACATGGAATTATCTCTAGTCTTAAAATGTTGATTAACTATTAAATTGTTGATGATTCGATTAGTGCAATATTTCACATCTCGTAAATTGATGATGCTCGTGAAATTTAGCCCACCTGTTATGGATACCTACCCTTCTTCAACACATGCAATCATTGTATCAGGTTCTGTAGTTTTCTTTTTAACTTATATTATTTCTTTTATTTTTTTCTCCAGAACACAAATATAGTTTAATTTAATTCTAGTTGACAAAGCAGCGTGCTGTGTCTTGTAAGTAGCAAGAATAGCCAGAAAAATGAATACTAACAGAATCTCTGATTCAAAAATTAAAAGAATTTAACCTACCGTATTTGCTCGATTATAAGACGAGGTTTTTTTCAGAGCAAATGCTCTGAAAAATACCCCTCGTCTTCTAATCGGGGTCGTCTTCTAATCAGACCTCAAATAGAGTCTGATTAGGAGACTAAGATCCAGATCCCCCGCACCGCTGCAGGGGACCTGGATCCTCCTGTCTCACCCCCCCCCCCCCCCATCATACACACTTACCGGTGCTTCCTGCTGTATTGCCGGGGCAGCGGGTTGACGTCTACGCGATCCGCGTAGACAACGTCCGCTGCAGCCGGAAGGAGGTGTGGCTAGCAGCGGGGGTTGTCTGCGTCCGTCGCGTAGACCTTCCCCGACTGTCAGAGATCTCTGATCTCTGACAGCCGGGGAAAGTATACGCGACGGACGCATACAAACCCCCGCTGCCAACTCCACCTCCTTCCGGCTGCAGCAGAAGGCGACGTCAACCCGCTGCCCCGGCTGGAAGCACCGGTAAGAGAGGGCTGAGAGGGGAGAGAGGGGAGAGAGGAGAGAGGAGAGGGGAGGGGGGGGAGAGAGTGTGTGTGTGTGTGTGTTAGTTAAATGGGGGCATAGGGCATTTCTGGAGTGGCGTTAAGGGGGCATTTAATAGAGCACTCTGCCTCCTGAAATGCCTTATACCTCCCTATATGGCACTCTGCCCCATAATATGCCTTTTAACCCCCTAAATGCCAGAGTGGCATATAGGGGTATAAGGCATTTCTGGAGGCAGAGTGCTCTATACAATGCCTTTTAACTCCCTTAATGCCACTCTGCCTCCTGAAATGCCTTATACCTCCCTATATGCCACTCTGCCCCATAATATGCATTTTAACCCCCTAAATGCCAGAATGGGATATAGGGGTATAAGGCATTTCTGGAGGCAGAGTGGCATATAGGGGGTCAAAAGGCATACCATGGGGCACAGTGGCATATAGAGGGTTAAAAGGCATATCATGGGCCACAGTGCCATATTGGTGTGGCAAGCCTGGGGGCAGATGTGCATAACTGGGGGGCAGGCTGGAAAATACAAGAAATAAAAACAAAAAAAATATTTTTCTCAATCATAGCTTTTATTAAAAAAAATAGTTTACATGAATTAACATTTACTGGTAAAACTTTTTTCCTTTAGGGTCGTCTTATATTCAGGCTTTTTCTTTTTTCCTAAGTTAATATTCAGATTTTGGGGGGTCGTCTTATAATCAGGGTCGTCTTATAATCGAGCAAATACGGTATATTACTGGATGTAGAATACACGTTTTTGTTTAACATCATGTTAAAAATGAATTGGTCCATGGTTTCTATTAATCGATCCAAGGTATGAATTTTATTGTAATATTGTTTCCATGGTTTATATAAGTGGTAGTCTAATTATATATATATATATATATATATATATATATATAATAGATATATCATAGTACACCATTGTTCCCAATAATTTTAGACTTAAATTCTTGGTATATTATAATATAAAGGTATTATATATTTTTTTATTATTCTTGTTAAATGTATTAGGTTTTAAGGTAATGGTTTGTTTTGTTCCTTTAGCTGGTGGAATTATCTTTGAACCCCTAGCAAGTGAAGGCGGCCGTGTTCTTGGCATTCTTAAGATGTTGTCTGTTAATGTGTTCTGTTTATGTTGCCCCATACAAAGCCGTACATTATAGGGTGTTTGTAACTGGTAGAGGTCCTGTTTGTGAGACTCCACGTTGTGTGCTTGGGAATGGATTTTAGGAAGCATATCTGTCGTTCTAAGCAGTAAATTCAATCAAAGCACCAATTCACCACACAGGGTTATTGCAGTAACCTTGACAAATGTTGACTTTGACAAACAAAAATGGCTTTTTCCCTCTTTAGAGACGTAGTGTTCAAAAGTGTTGTTTTTCAAAAGAAAAGGCAATTACAGGAGCTTCAATGATCAATAGAAATGGTGGCGTTGTCCAAAGGAAAATGCAAAATATGGAGACTTGTGTTCTTGTAGCTTTCACCTGTCAATCCAAACAAGGAAATCAATAACCCAGAGGAAAGGTATTAGATGATGTGGTTAGATCAGCAAATCTATATCATCAGAGCTGTTTCTTGTGTTAATAGGCGTAGAAAGGTGATACGTTAAAAGCAATCCTATTCCCTTAGCGCACCTTATGCTTTACATTACATTTTCTAAAAAGAAAATACAATCGAAAAAAAACTATTGTCTGTAATCAAAACAACTGTTCTTACAAAGCTTCCTGTTTTTAATGTAAAACATATGAGATGTTATATAATATTGTGTGTGATGTTGATGCTATATTGGGAGAACGGATGTGTTGATAAGAAGGGTCAATTAGGAAGTTGTTTTCATTTCTATTCATTCAAAAGGGTTAATATATGGAATGGAAAACCAGATTCAATTCCTCGGTAATTATTCGGTAAAATACACGTTTGTGCCTGGTTTATTATATTTAAAGTTATAAGGATGGCACACACCCCAAAATATGAATGTAGACCAATACAGGTATATTTACTCCAATGTACATCAGCTATACATACCAGCCAACAGAGAATAGCCACTAAACAATATACAATATGCAAAAGACGGATATCAGTGAAGTCTGGCCGGTGTTTTATCCAATGAGAAGCCCCTTTCTCCACGGACACAGACCCTAGCTATCGTAAGAACGTTATTAAATGCTTGCTACACGCAGAACGTCCAGTCTCGATAGTTGCTACTGGCAAGGAGAGCCGTGATGCAATGATGTCATGCGTGCCCGCAGGTGATCACACAAACGTATTAGTATTGTGCCGATAAACATCCATAGGCCAAACTAACTATACATCCATATAATGTATAACGTCAAATCCAGATTAATAAGCATATGGATTAATAAAATGAATCCACAGAAATGTTGACATTTTATACTTCTTCCTTCCTTTTTATAAAGTGGATAAATATATTAACCATTCCAACTTGGAGAATTGTTTCAGTCGAACTCGTTATTTGAGTGAAGCACAATGTATGTTCCAGTTCATGAGATTTCCCAGACTCCATTTCTTAGCAAATGTGTCAATCAATACAATTTCTTGAATTTGTTTTTGTAACAGATTTGCATCAGCTGGTGACGACGGATCGGTTTACGTGTGGGATGTCCAGGTGTGGAATCCTTTATTTCATATCCTCAGAGTTATGCTTCGTTTAATGTTTTTCTTCTCATCATTTTCCTTTTTTTTTTTTTTTTTTTTCTTTTCTTGCTATTATTTTGTGGCTCTCTGGCTGTTGTGGAAATTGCTTAATAAGCCTTTTCTTTTTAAGTTAAATCAATAGTTTGTTATTATTCATTCAGCTGATTTGCGTTGGCAGTTACAAGTATAGATTACATTATTCTGTATCATGTTTTCCATGTTTTAAACAAAACAGTATTTTTCTTACTAAAGGAAATATTACAATTTTGCTTGGCGACCATAGTGTCTTGGTCTTGCACCGGAACTGTTTAGCCGGTTAGCGAGCTAGCTTTTACCGCATGGCTTTCACCCTAAAGGACAATGTCATACCGATTAAGAGAATGATCACATATCAGGCCAAATGACCATTTAGCAAATCATGTAAACTAACATTATTTGTGGTTTTGGTTCCAAGACGGGAGAAATCCTTTTGGAGCTACATGGACACACACAGAAGATCACCGCTCTTGCTGTGTTTCAAGCACCGGAACTTCCTGAAAGAATGAGTAATCTGATCCTGACAGCTTCATCTGATAAGACTGTTATTGTATCCTTGTGCAGTTGGGTGCCCATGCAAGAAAAACAATAAGAATTTTCAAATACTCAACCCTCACCGTAAGAAACATTCGGATGCTTTTTTAGAATAATCCTTCTGGGGCCAAATAGTTTGCCATTTGTTTTTCTGCTGTCTTGTAAACATATACAGCAAATTCTGTTAAATGTTCTGTTCCACTTTGATGAGTTATTGGACGCTGTGCCAATGGCGCGGAGATCTGAAAGTTGAGGGAAACGGTGACGTTTAAGTGCACTTTAATGCATATATGACTGTGTGGCTCTTTTAAAGTTTTAAACTGTTCATTCTGCATGGCAGCCTCTTCTGTGTTGGGTGCTTTTTATTTTTATGTTTTGGAAGAATACATATTAAAATATTCGTTAGACTGCCCCTTTAAAAATATTTTTTGGGGAGTCAACAGTTCTAGGAACATTGTTTCTAATGCTTCTTTTAATTACAACAGTTCACAAAGTAGGCACAACAGTACATTTAAAATCATAATATGTTTCAATAAGCGTCACAAGGAAAACAGGTTGTAGCGTTTTACGTTATGACTGTATTAACCCCTTAAGGACAATGGGCGGTCCCTAAACCCATTGAAAATAATGCATTTTTTTGCCCGTACATGTATGGGCTTTGTCATTAAGGGGTTAAAATTTCTTAACACAAGCTAGGCCTGGGATTGTGAAAGCGGTCATCAGGTACAAAAGGCTTCAGACTTCCATTCTACAGTAAAGGTACAGTATACTTGTATGATATATTAATGTCAAATCTCAAACGTGAGTCTAATGTTTAGTATCAGAACTCCAACAACAGTGTGGGCCAAGCCAATACTTACTTAACATAATAGGGTTATATGAAAAATGAGAAACGTGGTATCATAACGATTGAAGCCCATAGAACAGGGGTGTCCGAGTTTTTTCTGCAGTGGGTCACTTCATCAGAATTGTATACGTGCGAGGGCTGCACTCACTTTTCAGAAAAGAAAATATGGCCTTTAATAAGATTATGCAGATTAAAATAAAGTTAATAATGCAAAACCTTTACTTTTCCTGAATTTCCTGATTTATGGGCCTGGAAAGTTTGGTGACTACAAATTCAGGATTCTGGATAAGTAAAAATGAAATAGTTCTATTTATTCTAGGCACCAAAATGAAAATTCTGGACAAAAACAGAAAATTCAGGGTTCACTTAGCCGAAACCAAAAATGACCCCTCACCTTTTAAAATAATTAAAAAACACACCAAAATTGTACAAAAATGTTTATAACAATAAAATATATATATATAATATATATATATATATATATATATATATATATATATATATATTGTTAACAGCAATCTCCAGCATACCCAGATTCCAGCATGTACTAGTTGTCTGGGCATGATAGGAGTGTGATTGCTGTCAACAATCATATATAAATTAATATTGTTATTGTATTTTTTGTCCAATTTTGGTGTGTTAACCACAGTAAGTAACACACCACAATTGGACAAAAAAAATCAACAATATGACTTGGCATGATCATACCCAGGCAACCAGTAAATGCTGGAACCTAGGCATGATGGGACTGTGATTGCTGTTAGCAAGTCGGCCAGTACATGCCGGTACAGGGTGGCTGTAAGTGATGTGCAGACCCCATACTGCTGGCAGCATCAATACACAAGGGGGCAGCTAGCCAGGTTTCAGCATGTACTGGCTGACTTGGCATGATAGGCGTGTGATTGCTAACGGCAATCACAGTCCCATCATGCTTAGGTTCCAGCACTTACACATCCATGCTATCACACACACTAATTCATTCATTCACAGATTCATTCCCTCAATCACGCATACTCATTCAAACACCCTCCCCCACCCCCTTACCTGCACTGCAGCTCTCTTGATGCAGCTCACAGGCTTCAGTAGGGGGCCCGGCCTCCCTCTGCGTTCTCTTGTACTGTAGAGAGGAAGCAGGACTGGAGCAGAGTCATGTGATGTCACGTACATTCACATGACTCTGCTGGGTTCCGCTTCCTCTGTGCAGTACAATAGACCCTCCCACAGGTAAACATCAGGTCTCTTATGATCGTATGGCTGCCGATCTTACGCGGGCCGCACCTCAAGATCCCGTGGGGCGCATGTTGGACGCCCCTGCCATAGAAGGTTCCTGCTTATTCAGACAGTCCATTGGTTGCTATAGTGATAAGACCACTTTTCAAAATTTGCAGCAAAATACCTTTTTTTAAATATAGCCACATAACTTGGAATTCAGGCCGCTAAGTTGACAAAAAGTATAAGTGGGTGCATGGAATTGCCCACTGATTAGTGAAAATAATACGTTCAGGAATGTTAAATATACATATACCAATCATTTAAAATACACCCAAAAATGACTATGGAAAATAGTTTAATTTGTGGTTCTTTTAGGTTTCTTTTGTACATGCTGGAAATGTGTGGATATGGCAGCTGAAATTTAATTTGTTCTATTGTTTTTGCGTTCTGCAGATTCTTCTGGTTCTCCATAGCCTCGATATATGGCTGTCTGCTGGGAGCGAACTACGTGTATGGAGTCGTGATTGCAAACTCTTATGTGAAACAGGCTGTTTTGTGGATGGGGGTGAGTCTGGTGTAGATAATTTACATTACCTGGTGTTGTTTTTCAAAATGAAAGCCTGTCCAAAACATAATGGCCATGGTCGTACACCATTATGGACTTTTAAAAGTACCTAAAAAAATAATAATAATTAAAAGGTGGCCATATGTACAGGCAAAATGAGGCACTACAGGCAGTATCATTTACTTAGGCACGTCACGCACACATTTTAGATCTGGTCTCAACCATTGGTAAACATAGACTCCAAAAATATTAATTAAATCCGAAAGATTACAGCATTGATTAGAAAAAGAAAAAATGTGACATTCAAATTTCAGCAAAACATCCACTTAATTAATATAAATAATTACAGTAACCAGTTTGTTATAGTATGCAAAAAAACAAAATGGTTCTCTTCCATTGTGTATGTTGTGCCGAGGATCTTTATGGCGTCTTATAATACCTGCGGAACCAGATACTGAACAATAACTCCCCTCTTTAACCATATGTGTGCTGGCTGTGCTAGTCTTTAGTGATGTCCAGAGGCAGTGAGCAGGAACATCGAATAACGGAGGTCTTTTGGACATTTTACTGACATTTTAAAGTCACGTTTATATTTCTTAGCAGTGTTATCCTTATTTGTGATCTGGCTGTTTTAGGGTTTGCGCTCGAATTAACGGCAACATTTTTATCTAATAGAGTTAAAGACATTTTGAATAATACGACCTCTAGTTTTTCTTAAATGTGTTTGATTTCTAAAATGAGTGCCGCCACTGTAGTGTGTTCATAGTGTCTTTTAATTATTTGTTGTGTACAGATGGATGGTACTCATTGATTTGATAGCATAATGTAATGCTTCCCTTTTTTTATATAATATAGGAATTAGCGCATTGATCGAACTGCCTAAAAACTGTGTGGCTGCAGCAATTGGAAAAGACTTGAGTAAGTTTTGTGCCATTGTTATGAGGGGTTAAACAGAATCTTTTTGGATGGCAGCATTTCTATTTTATAGCGTATCTTTATAATTTCTGTCTTTCCCCTCTTCCTTTGATGATCCCTTTTTCCAGCAGCTCAGAATGTAGAGAATATTTGCTGGATGTGATTGTATCACAGTGTACTAAAGCCATCGTTAGTGTGCCTGCACGGAGTTACTGGAAAACAGTAACTCCTGTGAGTCACACTGAGTGATCCGAAGATTCGGATCATGAATCGGATCATTTCAGTGAACGAATCGAAATGATCCGATTCGCTTTAATGATCCGAACTTCCCATCACTAATACTGCGTCTTCCCTTGAAGACCGCAGTTTTTTAAAAAATATTTAAATTCCGTGCTCGTGATTCGCTTCAAATCGAGGGGGAGTGGCTGCTACGGATCGCTGGGGACACCCAGCGTTCAGTAGCAGCCGCCCCTCACGATCCCAGCGTTCATAGCGACGCTGGATCGCGCATCATCGATGACGTACCTGGTACGGTCTGCCGGTGACCTTTGACCAGGAAGTACCAGGTACGTCCCAGTCTTGAAGGGGTTAAATCCCTTTATTGTATTAGCCTCTAATACGTCTGATGACTGGCTGTTCCATTTATTTACCACCCTCTCAGCAACATAATCCTTTCTTTACATTTTATTAGCTTACACTTTTTTCCCATTTCACACAAATATTACATTTTTGGGTTTCTAATGTGTTGATTTCTTCCCCGTAAAAGTAATATTTAAATTAGGTGCAGTCTCTGAACAGCTTGATCAATGGGACATTTCTGAAGTTAAATGTCTCTCTGGCCACCAAGACAATATCCGAGCCTTGATAACCATTAATGGTAAGATGGGGTTTTTCACTGTGTATGTATTGCAAATGAAATCTTATATTGTCATATTGCAGAGTAACTCATTACTTTCAGTATAGGTATTATTTACAGATTCCTCTGCCTGAATACTTCTGTGTATTGTAGTATTGGGTACAATATAAAAAGATATATTTGAGCCTCCCCCACAGCTTGTAACTACGTAGCGGTGCCTGGTGGTCCACCATGTGGCGGGGTAAGGCTTGTGCCTCTGGCAGATCAATCTTCTCCCGATTGAGTTGCAGCAACATGCAGGGAGCAGAAGAAGAGAGATCTGTGTTGGCTGAGATGCAGGTCTCGGAGTTCCATCGATGACTTGGAGTCAGGTCCCAAATGCTTCCTCTATGACTCTATTGTTACTCTGCTGGTGATGCTCATCAGTCAGTGTTATGATGCTAGAATACACCATACACAGCCTTGATAAGTTCATCTGAATAACACTTGTACTTTTGCATACTGACTCTCAAACCATATTATTTTATAGAATAAATTAAAAATTGTTGCTTTTAATTCTCAGATGTTTTCCTCCACATTTAGCTCATGTTTCATTTTGAAAGAAAAGAGCTCAGAGTAAGTTGAGTTGAAATTAAGCAGTATGTCCATGAAGAGTGAAGCATCCATTATATCTTTCAGGCTGTTTGGGGATGTATATAATCTGTCATATTCCTTTCTTTGCAGTATTGATAGCGGTTTGGTCGCTGTTGTTAGCAGGCAGCAGTGATTGATGAGTAACCTAAAACAATGTTAGCAAATCAAACTTTTGTTGCTCACTTTTTATTGTTGGTATAATATGTGGTATCTGTGTGTGACTTCCGCTAAATCCAGTCTATAAACTTTCAAAGCGAATTGCTTTTAATGTGTCGGGTACGGTTTTCCCCATTCGATCACACATTATATAGTGTTGTATTTTTTCATCCATGCCAGAATCAATATTTGCCAGTGGATCTGATGCTGGGGAGCTGATTGTCTGGGATTCCTCGGCTTGGACTGTTCACGCTTTTGAACGGAACATTTCCAGCACATCTTCACCAGAAGATTCCCCACAAGAGGTTAAACTTCTACCACTACAAGAGGAAATCTCTGTTCAACATCTGTCATCTGATGGAGAGGTAGTGTATGCCAGACCAAACCTTTTAGACTTTATTTTCCCTAAACTGTAAGCTTTCCATTTCTTTATTTGCAGCTGTGCTATAATGTGTATTACTGTGCCCACAAATAGTGATCTTCAGTGATTGCTTTTCTATGATTGCTTAGATGTCTAATATAAGCCCACACTACCTGGTCAGCACTTGGAATGATGCCCCTCAGGGGAGCTTCCAAAACTGTAGGTTTGTGGCTGAAATATTAATTAGAATAGCAGCAGATGAAGATTATGTACTCGAGCTAGAATATGCACTATATTGTGATAGATTACAGGCCATACCATTTCCTGATTATTAACTCCTAAAGTTGGCGTGCCCTATAACTGTGTAAGCCAGTGTGTATTTAATAAACATTTACAGCCATGACAAGTTCATGCATTTTTATTTCTATTACCTAAATATAAGAAATGAAAGATCTGTGTGAGTTTGCGTACGTTATTCTATATATTATATATATTACACACATATTTAACAACACAAAATAGGACGCTTATAGAGGTAATAAAGTACCAGCTGGTGTCTAGTACTTGGTTTGAAATGTATCGCTGGTTATTATATCAGATTTTTCCACAGCGGTTGGGAGAACCTCTGTTATAGGATTTATTTTGTTATCTGGTAGGGACCATGCACAAGGACTACTTTGGTACTAGAGATAAACTTCTCAATGATGTCATAATTCACAATAAAGAAAATTATTTTAGCCAGTCATACATTAAGTCAGTAAGATTGTGGAACTAGTCCAAGATAAGGTGACAGAGCGGTCGTATATTTCAGTCATATTTCATGAACCCATGCTGGCGTGTCATTCTGTATTTTGTTAATGTAGTCATTGTCATTAATATTCTTTTTTCAGAGTATTTTTGCTGCTGTGGGAAGTGGTATCTATGTCTACAACATACAAGTGAAGCGTGTGATTGCTTTTCAAAAGAGAGCCCATGACTCAAACATACAGCACATCGCAAACTTACCGAACAGGTAATGCTGACAAGAAAAAGAAACCTCAAATAATGAAGGGCCAAAACTTGTAAATTTCACCCGTAACCTGAGCTGGCCCTGGATAATACATGGTTAAAAGTGAGATATACACAAAATACCTACACAGGTTGGCCCTTCACTAAATAGTGAAGGTGATGAGTTAACTGCGACTTGCTTGGCAGATTTCTAAATAAACTCAATTGGCTTTGAACTTCTTTCTTTTCAGACAGTTAATTTCATGTTCAGAAGATGGAAGTGTTCGCATTTGGGCGTTACGATCGAAACAACAGCTTCATGCCGAAGCAGTTCCGTCAGGTACAAGATGCAGACGAACCTTACAGAAAGTGCTTATTACAGAATCAGTGGGGTTGCCTTCTTTATGAAATTAATGTTACAACTGAATGCTCAATGAATTCACAATGTTACGTTAAAGGGATGTTTACTGTCCCCGACTCCCCCACTATACAAGAATACATATTCAATTGCTATAGGTACTTCAAAATGCATTCTTCTCCCAAAACAAAAATAAAGCTCCTACCTGATCCTGATTTATTAATAGTTACACCTATATAATCTATTTTTTTTTTTAATATAATCTGGCATTTCTTTCCTCTGATGGACTCCTTTGAAGCAGTCAGTGGTAGGAAAGTGCTCCCATTGGTGGCAGTGGCCACACTTTCCACTCATGCGCACAGGGTTCTGAACAGACCAACACCACCAGCTTTCCTCGAGCCAGCGCTGGAGCTGAGGGGATCACTTAAGTGTCCCTTCAAACCACGAGGAAGGGGAATCTATTTTATTTGCCAGAATTTAAAGTTGTATTTTTTTCATGTTATATTAATTTGCGTTAATTTTTTTTCTGTTGAGCAGGTTTTTTCAGTATGTGGGGATTCGGAAAAGCGGGCAAACAGGTCAATCACGCGGTGAAAAAAATACCTGAAAATGGCATTGTAGCTTCTCTGGAGCTTATCGGGGACTTGATTGGTCACTCTTCGTCTGTACAGGTGCAGTATGTCCTGGTTTGTGACATTAGAACAGATGCAGCCAGTAGTCACCATCACATCTTTGTTCTGTTTTGAGGAGTAGAGCTTATACCTGAATAACGCACATATAATAAATTGAAAGGCAATTGTATAGGTAACTTCAAATAAATTAATTTTAGATAGGTAGCTAGTGGCCAGTCTATGAATAGTTTTATCTCAGCATAAGATCCCAACTCACTGGTTGTAGTTATTTAATTGGTTGTTTCCACTCTTTATTAAAATGCTTCAGCTGGCAGCCATATGTGCCTTGCCATAGAGTTTTGGCAAACACAACACAGAGAACTTAATGGTGAACTGTCACTTTCGCTAACTCCTATGTACTTACTGGTCTAAACAAAAATTAATTATGTAATTGTTCTTAAAATAAGCAAATATATGTATTTGAAACCGATGTTATGTGTATGGCATGGGAGAAGCCCCCCTAACGTCCTGTTCCCCAGGATCTCTCCTATGTTGTTGCTTATCATTGGTGATTGGTACAGGCAGGCTTTGTAAGAGTTGAAATGAGCAGAAGGAAAACTTCAGGACCGAAAACTCGATAGATAATATTGGCTCTGCCACGGATGAAGCCACAGATCACATCCTCCGAAACTATTATTTCCTCAGGCAAACAAAAAGCATGTGGTAGAACCTGTAAATACATTTAGCTATTGTGAATGCTTTCCTCTTTGGAGGCTGGAATTGGTATTCTTGTTTCACAGACTTCCTGAGTAACCCCCCCCCTACTTTGTTGCTGAACCCACCTTTAATGGGGGGTAGATGAGGGGAGCTCATAATAGAGCACAGAAGAATCGAATTTCTTTTGACTCAGTTTAACAAAAAATACGGTTTCTAATCGGTGTGTGTTCTTTCTTGTAGATGTTTCTGTACTTCACAGATCATGGTCTGGTAACATGTTCTGCTGACCAGCTCATCATAATATGGAAAGAAGGAATAAGAGAGTCCAGGTTACGTAGTTTGCTGCTTTTTCAAAAGCTGGACCAGAATGGTGACCTTCAGCCCCGTTTTACGCTCAGCTAACATACCTAACGGCCTCTTCCAGTATTTACAAACGAATATTGCAGTATTATCCTGGATAGTGTTCAAGGAAAGATGTTCAGCGTATGATCATATGGTTCAAAATGTGTTTTTATTTTTGCTTATCACAAATGTTAGAACCTATAATTTTGCAACAAAACAAACTACCAATTCAATAATTAAGCAACTCTTAATATTTTATTTGTGTACAGATATTTCTTTTTAAAACTTCTTTCTTAATGTTTGTCTTAGGTACTTAAAATGTTGCATGACGCTTACTCTAAAATGATAACATGGAAAAAGATAAAACCTGAAGTTAATAAACTGTTCTTGGTGTTGCATTATTTTCACCATTTCTGCTCATGAGAAGAACAGTACTTTACAACGTTTGAAGAAGAACTAGGTCTGTCTAAGGAATTGAGTCGCTCTAAAAGTGTGCTTTTCAGTGTTTTTGACCTGCTCACTGTGGAGCTCACATAATACTTATATCTGCTTTCTAATTAGTTGATTGCGTGCATTTTCTAATATTTACGAAGAGTGCATGACCCAGAAAATCCCTTAATTATCCTTTGTGTTATCCGTCCTACCTAATAGGTTTCCAGTTTAGATGGCTCAGCTCCAATAATCTACAGTATTGCAATACAAGGGATATTTATTTATGCGTTTAAATATTTATTTCAGTGTAATAATAAAACACTTTATTGAATTTAATAACTTGTGGTAAATTAACTTGATGATATCCCCAATATTAAATGTGGAAACAATGGGGTTTATTCACTAATGGGTGAGTTTGCAGGAAAGTTGTGATTTCATTATGAACTCGCCCTGTGTAATGTATCATTTACATGAATGAAGTTTTGAAGACATTTTACTTACTTGCCTATACATTACAGGACAAGGCAAACCATTCCTGAAAATTGGCTCTATGAAATATTGTATACTGGGGGAGGTAAAACCACAACTCCCTTGCCAGCTCTCCCATTAGTGAATAGACCCCATTATGTCTATAATGCTAAAGGTTTTGAGGAGGGAGCATCCATATACTTTTCACATATGATATATGTCCTTGAACACTGCAGTTCCTTGATGTCGACTCCTAAGTTAAAGTTAAGTCAGTGGCAATGTTTTTTGATCTTCTGTAGCCCATCTCCTCTCAGTACTATCAGCAATACCCTTCTGCACACCAATTTTGTAAAGAGTAGGGAAGTATTTCTAATGGCTTGAACGAGACTTGTCGTTCTCCTGTTAGCTCTTTTTTTGACCATGATTTTTCACCAACAGAACTGCTGCTCCCTGTTTAGCATTATTTATTTCTGCAAATTTCTTAAAAATAAGAGATATGAGGTAACCCTGGAATGAGAAACCAGAAAAACCAGTAATGAGTGAGGCCTTTTTTAAAAAGAGTTTAAAGCTTAACTTAAAATGCCACTGGTGGTAAAGAGCTCTTTTGCACGTGCCCCATTTATTGCAGGGGCTTCCATGGCAACCCAGGAGGACACCAGACCTCCTCCTCCAAATTGGATCCCCTTCTAGGTGCAGCAGTCACCTGGCACAATAAAACCCGCCCTGGCAAATGTAATATTGAGTGAGATCAGAGCATTTCTGATGTTTGTTATGGATATCGGCCCATGTATCTACTAGCTATATAATGATACTAAAAAGGTAGTGGAAAAAGAAGCACTTTATAGTGATATTATGTTGCAAATTATACCATTCATCTGTAGATCATATTTGATGAATTACTGCATGTTACTCATACACTTTGTTTTATTACTATATAAATGTTGTGCTATTAGCTTAGAATAGAATGGAGTGACTTTTGTATGATGAAATAGACAGCAGATAAGAGCCTAATGGGTCTTATGATACCTGTTCGTAATACAAATGTTTGAAACGCTTAAAGAGAGACGTCGGCCATTATATCCACTTTAATGCTTCGAACCGTTAAGTCCTTTTTTATTCTGTCTTTTATTTTAATGAGATGATTCTGCAGAATCCTCATATATGCATTTGCCCCCCTTCTACACCTCCCAACCAAATGCCCTACAGGAGATGCTTGGCCGAACACATCTCCCTGCACATGATATACTCGTCTCCCTCCAGATCCAGTGCTGGCTCGGGAAAAGCTGCGTGTGAAGGGCTGTTTAGAGTCACCCCAGTGAGAATTGGTAGAAACCCCTCATTGATTTTAAAAGGAGCACTTTCCTGTCACTGATTGGTTGTTTCAAGCAGCCAATCAGTAGCATGAAACGTTGGATCATGGAAGAGGAGGGCAGCTACTTTGGCAAATGTTTTAGGTAGGTGTGAAGAAAGTGCTGTAAATTTAAGAATGCTTTAAAAAATTAGACATGGTAATAGTTTTTTTTTGTTAATTAGATGAAAATCTAAATCAAACCAATATTTGGTATGAACAACATTTGCCTTCAAAATAGCGTCAATTATTCTAGGCACACTTGCAGACAGGGATTTTTTAGGCATATAGTTAGATATATTATTTCCTTCACAATCACAAAATGCCCAGCACTGCCATCAGCTCAGTATTGGTAGAAAACAGTGGGACCCAGTGGTACTCATCTACTGTCCAGAGGAGTCTGTTCAGAAGTGGTCTTTGTGGAAGACTTGCGCCCAAAAAGCCATACCTCTGACGTAACAAGAACAAGCGACTCAACTATTCACAAAAACACAGGAACTGGGGTGCAGAAAAATGTCAGCAGGTCCTCTGGACTGGTGAGTCAAAATGTGAATTATTTGGCTGTAGCAGACTGCAGTTTGTTTGCTGGAGATCAGCAAAAGAATAATTGTTGCAGAAGCATGATGGAGGTTCCTTGCAAGTTTGGGGCTGCATTTCTGCAAATGGAGATGGGCATTTGGTCAGAGTTAATGGTTTTAATGCTGAGAATTATAGGCAGATACTTATCCATCATGCAATACCATCAGCTAGGCATCTGATTCAGCTCTTTGGTGAGCAATAAAGCCATAAAAATTAGATAGCACGCGCCAAACTTGGGGTGCCATAGTGGTGGCCCAAACAATATGTAGCCATATAGTATGACAGAATCACCAATATTTATGCCTTAAATAGGTGTTTTTTGAATGATATGCGTGAATTGGTGCTTTATTTAAAAGAATGTGTTTTATTTCCACAATTGAATTTATAAACACATTACCGGATGTTACTATGAGCAATAGTGACTTTTAGGGCTATAGAACATAGTGATACACTCATGCCTAGCAAACATTCCGACTTTCTAGAATAGAGGGGCAGAGGGATTTGGGTCCAAAAGAGGCACTTTCCCCTATGTTTACTATGGTAGTTCAAAAATGGTGGCTTTAATGCTGCAGTTACCTTAGACCGTATTTGTGTCCAATACATTTGTGAAATTTTCATTACAGATAATAATAATGACTGCATCGTTATTCCATTATATTGATTTTGATGATGCCTCACTTCTGTGGAACACCTTGAGGCAGCCGCCGTCTCCCTCACCTCCCAGTCTGTGTCTTGCTTCCTGGTTCTACTATCCACAAATTCTTCACTCCATTCTATATGTAACCTGGATTTTGAAGCCTCTGCCTATTCTCCTTTGGGGGTCTTCTTTGTTTCCTTATCCCTTCAGCCCCCTAAGGGCCTTTGTAAGAGACTCCTCTCAACACCCTGGACTTGGTAGGTCTAAAACAAAAAGTTGTATACAACAGCTTCCAAATCCAACTGTAGGGCTACACTGCCTTTGGAAAATGAATCACATTTTAAAGACCAGATGGGCAGGAAGGGAGAATGGGCTCTGAAGCATGTACCGTATTGGCTCGAATATAGGCCGCACTTTTTTCCCCCCACTTTAAGTCTTTAAAGTGGGGGTGCGGCCTATATTCGGGGTCTAGCGCCCGACGCCCGGGACATGCAGTTCCGAGCGCCGGGCAGGCAGCAGGTTTAGGATACAGATCCCCCACAGCGGTGCAGGGGACCCGTATCCTACTCTCTGATATGGTCAGACAGCCTCCCCTGCCAGCACTTCCCACGGGGGGAGTGCTGGCACGGGAGATTGTCTAAGCGCATCGTGCAGACGTTCACCGGCAGCGGTGAACGTCCGCACGATGCGTTTTTACCTCTGCCCCCAAGACTTACCAGAGCAGACTCCCGGGTGTCTTGCGGGGCCGGCGGGGGACACCTACACAATACGCGTATACAACTTCCAGTGCCGGCACATCCGCTGAGTCCCGGCACCCCGGGAAGTTGTATACGCGTATTGCGTAGATGTCCCCCGCCGGCCCCGCAAGACACCCGGGAGTCTGCTCTGGTAAGTCGGGGGGGGGGGGAGTGGGAGCATATCTCGGGGGGGAGGAGGAGGAGGACAGTGGCACCATATCTCGGGGGGGGGACAGAGTGGGAGCATATCTCGGGTGGGGGAGAGTGGCAGCATATTTGGGGGGGGGGTCTGAGACAGAGTGGCAGCATGTCTATTAAAAAAATGTTTTCTTTAAAAAAGCACCAAACTTTTAGGGTCCGGCCTATACACAGGGGCGGCCTATATCCGAGCCAATATGGTATTATGTATTATTATACATTACAAAAACTTTGTTGCGAGGTCAAGGTCTGGCTAAGTCATATGGAGGAAGATCTTGTGCAGATGGTTCTGGTAAAAACAATCTTTGGAATGTGGCTGCCATATAAAAGGTGATAGACTATATTTGTGATGCTTCTCTGGAATTGTAAATGCTAGGGTTTCAACATTGGAAGTCTTGGCAGATCTTGCTTTTCGGCTAAAAAAAGACAGGGTCGTCACTTTTTTGGCAATGTAAGGAGTCACCTCTGAACTTCAAAACTTTAGTCTTCCTTTCTGAGGAAGCCAGTATTTATTATTTTTTCCATCCCTCCACCAATTTCTCCTTGTCTGGATGCAAGTTGTCCATTATAGGTGAGCAATAAGCGTCATTGTTAGTGAAATCCAGACACCTCTCAGGAATTCTATAGTTTGCTACCTTCCTAAAAGCTAATGAGACAGACTACGTCCGTTTACAGGTATGAACAAATTGTGGAGTGGACGTAATACCTGTACCTCAGAAGAAGTCGTCTTGGGACTTCAACATTTTCATAGATCTTTACATCAAAAAAGAATAAAGCAATATAAAATAGGCCCTGGGGATCTTATGGCATCCATTAACGCACACATATTGTAATGTCCGGATTAACATCATCGCTTTCTCTGCATATCAATTCCTTCTTGAACAGAAGAATCTGGTTTTCAGGCCCTTCTCACCCAGAACATCTGAACCCTGAAGTTTTAACAAACTTCTGTAGCAGCACATTTGCAAGGTCTGGAGACAGCAATAACCCCGTACCAGATAAATAGCTTCTGAGCTTTTTGTATGTTCTATTTTGGAATTAAC
Organism: Spea hammondii; assembly: GCA_029215755.1. Taxonomy (NCBI): domain Eukaryota; kingdom Metazoa; phylum Chordata; class Amphibia; order Anura; family Pelobatidae; genus Spea; species Spea hammondii. The sequence continues at coordinate 166,425,718 of JARDYJ010000001.1, read as the reverse complement.
ATTAGATTGTTAATTGAACAAACAGTTGTCTTTAGGTGTATTTCAAGCCTTATGTTTTGCTAAAAAGCTTTGCCTAAAACAGCAGGCATATGCATGTCCAGTGGCATTTCTTGCATGTATGTCTTAGATATGTCCATATATTGACATGTAAAAGAATGAAACTCCATTTTTTCCATCTGACGTGTCCGACCTATATTGAGTACAGCTTTGTGCTGCTTCTGTAATCAGCAGAATGTCACGTGCAGGCGATTTACCAAACTTGACAATGCAGTATTTACTTTTCAACACATTCTGCAATGTGACCAACAAGAATAACATACTTTCTCCCATAATCTTAGTAAATATTTAATGCATGCTACTTTCTTGTTTGCTGGTAATTGATAAATGTTAGCTAAGTAAAGACTTTACTCCATATCTAGCTTGTAGCTAGAGTTGAAAATACATCTTGCGATATATATATATATATATATATGTTATACGATTAAAGTTAGGTGCTACTGCGAGAACTATTTTAACCTCTTGTGGTGAAACTGCCTTCTAGAATAGTTATGGATGAATGCAGATTGAGTTGTTTAATTTTAAGTAATCTAAGCCTTCTTCTGGATCAAATGTGGTTGAACTTGATGGACTTTTTCTCAGCCAACATTACTATTTAAACCAGTGGGTTATTTTATAAGCAGTGATCTGTGATGAATCGGAACCACCCCAACTCCAATAGTGTGCTTGAAATCCCAAAGTACCGGAGTTGGAGACAGATATCAGTACGTAGCTGCCAGAAACCTTCTAGATTTTGTTTGACAGAGTGACAGCTCCCCTTCTCGTCATGCCAGGACTGGATTAACATTCCAGTTACTCCAGGGCACAAAACCATATGAATGGGAGCGGGGAGTGAGTATTTTAGACATGTGCCTACTGTTCTCTAAATGGATGAGCCCTCTTCTACTTTTGTACCAGTTTGTTATTGTGTGGGATTTTTTTCCATCACTGGCGCTATGTAAATAAATGTAATGTTGAGTGGCGCCGCTTGTTAGCTGCAGCTAATTCTCTTTCCACCAGACTGTATGGGCAGGACATGTGGGGGAGAATGGGGTGCCACCATTGATTTACTAATTGACTGGCAGGTCAGAAGCAAAAGTACAGAGCTGCATAGCGCTACATGATGTCCCGCACTCTTTCACCAAGTCCCTACCATGGGAGAACCCTTTTGAACTCTATTCACGTTGAGTAGGGGGGCTTACTTAAACTAGGTCCAGGTTATGTTCCTCCCCTACTTCAGAAACAAGTCAGGCACTGTCTTTCACAGTCATAATCTCTGAGCATATCCATGTACTCTTTATCGTCATACAAAGCTAAAAGATTCCAAAAGATAAAAACTGTGTGGTTGCATTTGTTACCGTTCAATGACAAAGGAGGCACACAAGTTACACAGGGAATAGATTTCAAATGTTTGAAGGTATTTAGGGAGGAAAAAAACTGTATAGCTTTTAAAACATTCAGCTTACAATAAAATACATAAACATAACAAACACACTAGACATTATATGTGTAGCATTATAATACAAAGTAAACGGCATTGGTTTTCATGTCAAAGGCGTATACTATTAGAATTCTAACAAAAATATAGCTTCTGTACATTCATTCTACATGTACATTTTATGAAGTTGTTTCAATTGGTACAAAACATAGAAAACTCATTGGCACATTATGTCGCTACCTGTTGAAAATATTGTAATTATTTTGTAGACACTGCGTTATACTTCATTTCCCGGCTAAAGCATGTTAACAGCAGTGGTTCTGAAGGACAAAAGTCCATAGGTTGGTGATGGCAGAGGAAAAAGTAATGTAAAAGCACTGAGACTCTTACAGGGTGCACCGGGTTTAAGCAACTAAAGAGAATTCCTTACCTTAACAGTTTTATGGTGTTTATGTCAAACAAACAAGACATTTTATACATTGTGCTAGCCGAGCTACAAGTTAATGCATAGATAAGCCAGTTCATGTTACACTAGATCTGTTCTGTATGGTGACCTTATGATGATCTTCTAAAGTAGTTGGGGCCAAGAACTAGTAGCCATTTCTTGATCTTGCTCTATACATTCGCTTGCAGCTCGGCCAGTCATCTACATATTTTCTGATCACGTTTAAACAATGCCAGGTTACCATTAGGTGACTTAATGTCAGACTGTGCTGTACAACCACTGCTGCATCATGTCAGCCACCACAGGGTTAAGCACCATTTACATCACAACATGCTGAATAGCGGTTTGCAGCGGTTATCTCAAGATGATTGGGGTTCCGGCTGAATGTGTGGATAACTGATGTGACTTGGCTTCGGATTCATATTAGCTTGTCAGTGTGCTTCAAACCTCAAGAGACATCAGCACGTCACACAATTTGCTGCAGAACAGAGCAATTTACTAACAGAAGCTTGTGCTTCTAATTGACGGCCTAAGTTAGAGGTGGCCGGCGTTAGACAAAACATTAATTGGGTCCTTTATTATATTAAGAACATAAATCTTAGCAAATCTTGTTATTTTTATTTTTTTGATGTGAACGCTGAAACAGACAGTAGCATTTTTTGGTTTCTATGACAACACCTATAAGTACCTTTTTGGGTCATGTAACTATTAATCATTCCCTCCAAAAATTTGAATACCGCAAATATTACATAAAGAATTACTTCTGAGAGGTTTTTGGCCATTCACCTTTTCTTTAAATGGTGTTTCCTATGCAGCATTTGGTTATAAAACTGTTAAATACAGCACAGTACATATAACAGCAGTTTTTATAAAACACTACTGAATATTTTTTTCAGATTTACTCGGTGTTTAAATCAAAATGATCTATTGAAATCATTATGTACATATAGTTCCTCTATGGTACTGTATAAACCACCTTAAAATCTGCATTAAAAGTTTGCACTTAAAATCATGATCATGTGAGATGTACAAAAATATGCATTTGTGCTTTGGGAGCATTGTTATTTAAATACCCTTGAAACTATTTAAAAGATATCATTGGCTCTAGCCTATACATTGCACTTTCAATGTTACCCTATACAAATAAAACAATGGCTTTTACAGCTTGTAACGTCTATGTAAATGCACTTAGCGATATATCATTTAATGTAACTCAACTTCCTTTAATATTTCTAATATTTCTTGCAGTTTAGTGTCTCAATGTGAAATCTAACAGTGATGGATCCCATTGCCCACCCTACTATATGGGCAACCTAACCAGCTGCCTGGTGCTAGGGCCACCACCACCATATTCTCAATGTTAACAAGCTAATGCATTCGCAGGAGGAGACCTGTCATAGGCATGATCTGCTTTGGGGTCTTGAAACCATAAGGTTGGTTCTGATGGAGCCAGTATCATAGCTGGTGATCTTTCATCAACTCGGTTTGGATCCAAAATGTTGGCTTAATTGAGTCTACAGTCTGCGTAACAAATATTCCCTTAGGTTTCTACTCCTGTGTAAATGCTATGCACAGGGGGCCCCGATTCACTGTCTATGCCATTGGTGAAATGTCAGTTGCTTTATCCTATCACATGTCCCTTGAGAAATTGCTACATAGTTTCACTTGGATTTTTCATGCCATATTATACAACCCGCATGCATGAGGTTACCATGTTGCATATGATTAGAAGAAAATAAATGCAAGAGGCCAATGGCAGTGCCAGCTTCAGATGGCAACAAGGTTCACGTACAGGGGTCTCGGTGTCTTCTGTGCCATACGGCCACCTTGCATACCCTTACCTTTTAATAAATATGTAAAATAAATGTCACCATAGAGACCAAAGGAAAGACCATGACATGGGTTTATCATAATATCACTAAAATATATTTTTAGCTCATTTCTTAGTTTGTCTAAAACTAAATATACTGCATGTTTGTAAATATTTTTGCCAGGGCCCCTAGGCAATCTAGAGCCAGTGACCCAATTTGAAAGGAGCTGACTGTACTCGTATCATTTTTGTCATTATTTGTTTTATCTTCCGATTGTTACAAACAGAAGAATTAAAAAAGCGTATAAACTGTGCAACCGATGGCAACCCTTATTTAAGCCAGGGGTATAGCTGTAAGAGCAGCAACAGATCTCCAGCCCAGATCTCTGTGACTTGCTCAGCTTTGCCGCTGCTCATTGTAAGTACTAGGGCATGATGTCATACTGCCTCGCTTTCCACAGTGATTTGCCAATGATTTCTGTCTGTGTGAAAAATATATTTTTAGATAGTGAGTGAATCTGTGATAATATCTCTTTTAAATTAAAAAAAAAAAAAAAAAAAACATTTTCTATTCAATATATTTATAATTTCAAAAATAGGCTCAAATATTATATCAGGGGTTCTCTGTATTTGCAAAGCCTCTTTCTTATTATCACTGTACAATGAAGATCATGTACTGTATTTAGTGTATAATGCAGTATATGTGTCTGGTTATGGATCATGCTAGGCACAGAATGGTAATATGAGGGATATGGTCTCTATGTTTATTAGGCATATTTGACATTAAAATTGAAATATAATGTGACATATATACCCCCTATATTAATAAATTATGATTTCTTAACCCTAACAATGATAACATGGCAACTTGCGACCATCAGGATTAGACTGGTAAAATTGCAATATTTTGTTACATGACATATTGATGCCTTTACTGCCGACTTTAGTGGCTTTATTGGATTAGACAACATGATTTTAAATATATCTATAATTGTATATTTGGTGTATTTCTAAAAAGATAATGAATCTGTAGAACACATAAATGATGTAATGGTTAGCCCTTTAAATTAGGGTTAGGAGACCTACAGCCCTCCAGAAGTTGGCTCAGTGTGATGGCATTTATAGTGCAACAACAGCGGGGGGGACAACCCTGCTTGAATAGTCCATAAATTAGGGTGGTCGAATATAACCACTCCATGAAAATCTACAGTTTCTGTGTAATTTGTAGAATGTCTTTGCGGTCATTAATGTAAACCTAACTATTTCAGTTTTAAATATGGCCTTGTGTCATTTTAAGATGCGTGATCCTCTATTAAATTATCAACAGAATGAAGGGCCCCCACAAGTCTTACCGTATAGCCTGTAACAATCATACATGCAGCAAATACGCGCCAAAAAAGCTTACTCCTCCACATTTTTAGTCCGTGAAATAAGAGTGAAGCTGGGCAAAGAAAAATTAAGACATGATAACTTGGATTGGTTTCCAGTGAGAGATACTTCTCCGGGTTCCGAGTTTACGGAAAGCATGAAGATCAGCAACAAAACCATTTCATGCAGACTTCACCCCATCTTGGTCGTTCCATGAAATTACAACGGTATCTCTACCCCGTGCACCTCTCAACAAGGGGTGCTTTATGCATGCAAATGAAACGGATCCTTTTTTTATATAAAATAACTACAGGGAGTTTCTATTGTAAAAAAACATCCCTCGGAGCCCAACATTTTTTCAGAAAATATGTTCAGCTCCATTGCTCATTGTTTTCAGCAAAACAATGATGATTTAACCCCTGGAAATGCTGATGACTGTGCAAAGCACGGCTCTGTTATCTAAATGGTTACAAGACAACAGCCCTGAATAGTTTAAGTACCCTTTGAGTGCTGGTGGAGTGCGCTTCCAACACTAAATATGTCCAATTCCAGATTTTCAAATACATTAGGTTTAAAAACTGTTCTTAGCAAACACAAAAATTGGCTGTAGTAAGTTGATTGTTAAATAATCTACTATATGTTAGTTTTGCCAGCAAGTGGTAATAAGTGATCCTCATGTTTAAACGTACTAAATGTTAATTCTCCTTGTTCTGTAGACTCCTTTAGTAAATAATTCACAGTGCAGGTAGGTCGAGAGGTCACTGTTTGACTTTCCTTTGTTTGCTTCATTCCGGCGAACACCTTAGACTTTTGCACTTCATTTCGTCCAATGATTTCCAATACTTGAAGTTCTCTGTTAGGTGTTGTATGAGGTTTGGCAAATGTGCAAAAGCTAGATGGAAAGAAAAAAACAAACAGTAGTTTTTAAAATAATCTTTATCGTATTTTCTTGAGCAACGACAACCCGTAGTAGTTCAGAAGAAAAATATTGACCATAGAGTTCCTCGATAATATTTACTTTTAACAGTTTTTGCACTATTATTTTTTATCCTTGGTCATGACTCTGTGTTTTCTTAAATTACCTTCTGATACCCAAATAGCCCCCAGATGGCATATTATGTGATATCACGGATTACAGCTACTGTTGGTGGAGGGCAGATCATTCTGGTAGAACCAAGTGCAGAACACAACACATAGGTGAAGGGTAAAAACATGGTGTATGTGTGGCCCTACAGGATGGCAGACGGACAGCCCGAAACAGATTCAAAGGGAGCTAGGAATTGCCTTGATTGCTTCATGCTCTTAGTGAGCTATGTGCAAAGTGAAAATCTTACACTAACACGCCTCGGAGATGATTTAGAACCATAATCCTGGTACATGAATCACCGGTACGGTGACCAGATCGGCCGTTTTCAAGTACACGCATACCTTTAACATGATTGCTGACCAGTCCACATATTGGCCCCGCACTTTGTGGGAAAATTGAATGTGGCCACCCATATTCGCCATCGAACAGCAAAAATCTGTCACTATGCTACCACTTGACATAATCGAAGGGATATATTTCAATTTTTTTCAAAAGACAAGTCCCATGATGTTTTACAACACTATTAGCTGCCTTTAACCATTTTATATATTTTAAAGCGATTAAAATTGCATTTTTTTGACATAGCAACAAAGTGCTTTTAGAACTTAAAGGACTAGCAAAGTTTAAACCTTAGAAATGACTAGCAAAGCTCTGCTATAAAGCAAACAGCTCAAGGTGTTATGAAGCTGAGTATCACAGAGTAAGCTACAATAATAAGCTAAGGTCAGCTAATAAAATAATAGAAAATCAAATACACATCTACTTTTAAAATACTACTAGACTCCGATAAACACTTTTACTTTTCATGGGATTTCAGTGGATAGGACATTAAACCCTAAATACTGGCATTTGGCAAAATTACGAGAAGAAATCTAATGACTTACCATCCCATGCATCAAACATATCTGTGATAAAATAGTCTATAAATGATATTTGGGATTTTGGTATGCTACATGTGTGTCGGTCAAACACAGGCATCACAACTGGCAGACCTTGTTTCTTTTCCTCATCGGTCTGCAAGACAAAGGAAAATCCAATACAGTGGAATGGAAATGCATGAGAAACAAGTGAGAAATGGGTGGCAGAATTATAACTGATTTACAGATATTCACCCCTTCTATTGGCACAGACCTCATTGGATTGATTAAGGGACACAACATATGCTGCCATCCTAGTGCCTCTACATCAGGGAAACAAGACTAGATGGGCCTAATGGCTCTTATCTACAATCAAATTCTACTCTATGCAGCCCCCTTTGGTGACTTTATGTTGTATTTCAAAGATGTCT